>BPLR01003811.1:0-148512 GCA_021605095.1 Caerostris extrusa
GTGCTGGAGTCACGCTTGGTTTTGTGAGGACGCTAAAACTGATTCCGGCGATTTTTGAAATGTCTCTTCAATCGACTCAAAACGGTGTCCCCGGAGTGGTAATTTTAAGTTTAGAGAGAATAGTCAGAAGTAGCACGATGTTAAATCAGGTGAATGCGGTGATTGTGGAACGATATGGGTTTTATTTATGGCGAAAAAGTCACGAAGAATCAATGCAGTGTGAACAGGCGCATTCAGTGTTTTCGGTACCAATCAAGATTCCTCTTTTAAAATGGAATTTTGAAATTCCAACATCATCAGTAAAGTTTCTAATTGTAAATCGACGGTTTGCAAGCACTAAATCTTTAATTTTTTTTGGACCTGAGCTTCGTCGGTTGAGGTTGGTGGGCGACCAAAGGGCTCTTCGTCTTCAACAAGTTCTCCGCCTTCTTTGAACTGTTTATACCACTTTTAAGCATTTCTTTCCGATATAGGTAATGCTTACCGAATGCCTTCTGCAACAATCTATACGTTTCCGCAAACAAAATTTAATGCGAGTTCTTTGCTTAATTAATTCAGATATTTCAAAATCGGCAAAATCAGTTTTAGCGTGGCACACAGCCAGCGTAACTGGAATACTAATGAATATTTTGACGTCAAATTTCACACAGATGTCAAGGGCAGTGTCAATCTAAAAAGAAAAATTGAAAATACCATATGCACGGTAATTTTAAGTGAAAAACTGGTCTTACTTTTTTTGACTAAAGTGGTAATAAGAATATGTTAATTTTAACCCTCCGTTTCGGGATCATTTTCAGTAATGAATAGTAGCAATGCATTGTATAAATATTGAAATTTTTTCCATTGTTTATAAATAATTTTTGATATTTATCTTCTTTTAGACTGAAAAAAAAAAAAGATTGTCGATAACGCCTATATGAAAATTTACAAATTTATCTTTTTAAATCAATCTTTAGAATAAAAAAAATTAAAATTATAAAATTTTTAGTATTAAGGTAATAAAATTGGTTTGATGTAATTATATGTAAAATGCGTGGTACAATACAAAAATATTTTTTTTTAACAAATATGAAAATAACAACAAACACACAGTAATAAACAATAATGAATCCACTTTAAACCGTATGTCCCGGTCTAATATGGGCTGTAGAGCATTGGGCGTACGGCTGGCAACGCTTTACCCCCTAAAAAAGAAAACATTTCCTGTCTCGAAATCTACCTATAGGCAGGCGGCCTTGGCCCACCATAGAGCTGTTAACAACCAATGAATAATAATATTAATAAGCACACTGAACTAATAATTACCTGAAAATTATAAGAGATACGTTGTCGGTATTAACTGATTATGGATTTTTAAAGCATTTATTGGTATGATATTAAAAATGTACCTCTCAGAATTTTTGCATGCGGAACTGGTCTATATAGCATTGTGTCATCTTGGGGAATGGGGAGGAGTAATATCAAAAACGATTCATTCATCTTGACTTCGAACACGATTGGGTGAAACAAAAAATTATATATATATATATATCACGATAAAACAATGATGATAAATCCTCAGCCATCTGCTATTAGTCATATTTTGAAATAAAACAAAATTTTTGCATCATAACAAACAAAAACTTTTACAGGTGGTTGAAATAGAGTAACCATCTGTTAAAAACTTTCCAAATGGCAGCAAGAAAAACATTTTTTGCATCTACACAATTTTTTTTTTTCTTGCTTCTTGAATCCATTACATGGTGCCACGGGTTAAATTTTTGAGGATTATTCAGTAAAATGATCGGCTTGTCTTTTGGCGAAGCGATCGTAGAATAGATAGCATATTTTCATGCTGAGGTACCAGGAAAATTTAATGTGAGATCCATGTTACAGTCCGGGAGAGGGAACACGGGAATTTTTAATTTTGAAAAGAACTGAAATTCTCATTCTGCACGATAATTTTTTTTTTATTTTAGTTGTGGAACGATATGGGTTTCATTTTTGACGAAAAAGTCACGAAGAATCCATGCAGTGTGTGCTGGAAGCATTTAGTGTTTTCGGTACCAATCGAGATTTGACGTGTTTGAGACCCAAAAATGGAATTGACCGATCCTTTTCAAATGTTTGATGGTCGATCAGACGGCTCTTCGTCTTCGAAAACGCGTCCTCTGCCTTCTTTGAACTGCTTTACCAGTTGTACACATTTCTTTCCGATATAGGAATGCTTTCTACCAAATGCCTCCTGCAACATTCTATACATTTCCGCAAACAAAAATTGAATGCAAAAGTTCTTTGCTCAATGAATTCAGACATTTCAAAATTGCTTGAATTAGTTTTAGCATCTCACAAAGTCAAGAGTAACTCAAGCAGTAAAGAATATTTTGACTTGAAAATTTCACACAGATGTCAGGACAGTGCCAGCAACCAAAAAAAAAAAAAAATTGAAATACCATATGCCCGGAAATTTAAATTGAAAATTGGTCTTACTTTTACATGGACACATTAGTATGTATTGTTCAGCCCAAGCCTGAAAAGTGTCGTCTTAAACAAATAATTGAAGAAAGAAAGGGTTGCTTTTCTACATTGGAATTTCATCAGTTATCAATAAATAATCATGCAAAAAAAAAAAATAAAATAAATAAACTCCGCCTTTTTTCTCCCAACAATTCTTATTGGTCAGAGTAACATAAATTAAAAAAAAGAAAAATAAAAAACAATACTTACCATAACTGCTTTCAATTCAAACTAATTAATTAAAAGACAAATAGCAATCGTCATTGTTAGTTATTTGATGACATGGTTTAGAAAATTTAGAATGCTAAAATAAATAATAATAATAATAATAATAGCGCAGTAATTTTATAGGGCGATCTCAAAACATTTTAACCTTTTTCACTTATGGAAGGCATAATAACGATAAAATAATAAAGGTTAAATTTAAGAAAATAGTTTGAATTATTTTTATTATTTACAAATATTTTCAATGAATTCACGCAAAACTTTCATAGTAATCATAACAAGATGGTAGCATATTATTTCATTATTGAATGAAACTATTGTAATAATGATAAAGGTCCTTTTCTATAATTTTAAGTTATGGGAATTTTGTCACATTGGTGGGTATACACACAATGAATTGATTACGCTAAAAATCTCGGTTTCTGTAACGACAACGTTTCGAGTTAGTGTGTTAACCATGTTAATTAATTTTGTTAATCAATTTAATTGCTCCATAAATTAGTTCCCTTCCAGTCATTGTCAACAAAACCTGTTATTTGAAAAGTTGTTATTTTTTCAGTTGTACTATTGCAATATTAATTATTCCCAGGTGTGTTTGTACAATGGAAACATATGTAACACAGAAAACAATTTTTACATTATTTATCAATTTTTTATTGAATCATCAAATAATATTTAAAATTGTTACAAATCTATTCTCAGGAAGCTACCCATTTACAAAAATACGTCCAATGTTTCATAAATTCAAATTTATTATGATTAAACATACATTTTGTTTACAATAAAAACCAACAAAATACACAAGTTAGATATATGAATTATATTACATTTAAAGTTATCAAAAAAACCTAAAGCTAATTAATTTAGCATATATATATATGTTTGTATTTCATTTCTATGAAATCAAACTTTAAATTAAATTACTGTTCTCTACCAATGCTAAAAAGATTGAACAAGAGGTATTATTAATTTAAAGTAAAGAAACTCAGACAATCTTGCTTTCTTTCATACATTTTAAAAGAAGTATTATAGTGATTATTATTTTTATTATTTATTTATTTATTTATTTATTTTTTTTGCATATAAAACACAAAACTTAACTTAAACTTTTTATAACATTAACATTAGTTTTTATAATAAAAATAAAATTTATTTAAATCAGAATTTATTTCCAAAAGTTGACTTTTATTTCTATCTAAAACAAATACTTATGAGTGAAAAAAAAATCATCACAATTAGTTCCTTAATTTCAAACTAATTTTACAAAAATTGTTAAAAAATTTTTTTCTTTGGCAAAGTTTTTATTATTATATAAAGTTTTAATAACATTAATAATATGATGTAATACACAAGTAATATGTCCATGAAAATGAGATTTTTTACTTTTGGAAAACTTTCCAAATCAGAAAATTAATAAATAAAAACAAAATCTATATAATATAATATATATATATCAACATAAACAATCAAATAAAAAAGGATATTCAATGGATATTCAGACAACAAAGAGCTTCTTAAACAGGACAATGATCAGAGTCAGATATAAGAGAATTATAAGCATTTCGAACTTTTGCTGATTGGAAACATAAAGCACCACCACCACGATTTGCCTGCGATTCCTAAATTAGAAAATATATACATGAGCAAATAATTTTATATCAATGTGTTAAATATATGGTATATAATTCTAATATAAAAATAAAAAAGCAGCATAATTGTAAATATTAATCATAAAATGTAAGATATTAGAGAAGATAAAAAAGATATAACATTATTTCTGTTTAAATAATAGGAATACAATATATATATATATATAAACAGGGATAACAATAAAAAAATAAAATTATTTAAATTAAACTTCAATAAAATAGTATTAAAATGTCTTGTCATTGAAGCTCATAAAATAATGCTTGTTATACAAAATATTGTAGTGAAGACATTTTCTATATATCAACAGAACATGTAGTTAGAAATATCTATTACAAAAAATTTCAAGTAATAGCCAAATATACAACTAATTGAATTTTAATTTATTATAAATCAGTGTGTTACAATAGAAAAGATCTAAAGAATAAAGCAATTTTATAAAAAATAAAAATATATTTATATTATAACTTGAAGATTTGAAATATAAAAAATTAAACAAACATTTGAAGTAAAAGCAGAACTTTAAAAGTAGAAATATTTTGATGTACCAGTAATCAAGTAGATTTTTAATAATTTTTAAACCTAATTTTTGTTACATTATAAAAAATAACAAATTACATTTTCATTTCATTATTTCTTCAATTTATAGAGCTATTTTAATCGTTATTTAATATTAAAATATTATTATGTAATAATAATGTTAACATTTAATAAAGTTAGGAAATAATAAGAATGATTTTCATGTGAGTTTTCTTATTTTCTTCTAATAATATCAAAAAATATAAATTAATTTAACTAAAACACGATTATAGCGACAATTTTTTTGGGCAAAAACTAATGTTGAATTATTTAATCAAATAAAAAAATTTTACCAACAATATTAAATGTTAAAGCATTTAACAAAATTTATAGTATTAAAATAAAAATTATTATACCATTCTATTCATATCTCCAACACAAATCCAATTCCTGGAAGAAGTTGTGGATACAGCCCATTTACTATGATCCTCAGTAGATAGAAAAGAAAGATCTTGATTTCTTCTTCCTATTTTAACTCTCATGTTGATTTTAGAAATATCAATGACAGTATAATTTGATCTACAGTTAGGTGGTAAAAACCCTCCACTGCCTCTTCGCCATGTTTCAGTTGCCAAGGAAATCCTAAGCTCTGGAGCAATGACGCTACTGTAAACATCTAGGAAAATAAGAAAAAAATTATTGTTAAGTAATTAAGTATCTAATATAAAGTAGTAAAATAAAAAGAAAGTCAACTGTCATGCACTTCCAATTATGACACTCATAGGGAATTTTCCACAATTGAAATCATTATATTACAGAGGGATATAATTTAATTAGCACTTTCTAACTGCATAAGAATTCAAATATAATTTATAAATACCATGAATAAAATAAATAAGTATTAATAGCAATAAGAGCAAAGCAAATAAATAGTGATAGAAAATATAAAACAAACATATTTAAGGGGAAAAAAATTGTAGCTTATTTATTACATGTAGGGAAAAAAGAAATTTTTATGGGGTTTTTGGTTATAGTTAATTGGAATCTATATCTACCTTAAATTTTTTTATATAATAAAGGATGCCATTTAATGAAGTATGACAGATAAATGAGTGATATATAAATTAAAATTTACTGTCTAATATTACTTATGCTTCTATTATTTTATTTAAATAACAGCATATCAAAATTTTAGCAATGATAGATATTTTTAAGTCATTGCAAAACCAAAAACGAAAACGAAACAAAAAACGAGAATAGCATGGACTTTATAGGTATTTTTTTTATTTATAATAGGATGATTTTGCAAAGTTTATTTTTATTTTTTTTCTTCCATTTTATTGCCTTATAAAATACAATACTTGTTGTAAAAGAGTAAATCATCTATTGAATGCTGATAATAAGTTTATGAATTTCAGCAGATAAATTTTAAACACTTTCAAATTTAACCTTTTTATAACAGATATAGTATTTATGTGCCAAATAGAAGTAACAATAAAACAAATTAAATTTAATTTTATTTGTAAATATTTGATTTTTAAAATTAAATATATGAATAAATTAGAGAAGGGCAAATTACATAAATATTAGGACAAATTACATAAATATCTGTTTAATTCTTTATATACGGTATTTTTAAGAAATTTTTTTATAGTCAGATGTTTTTCTTTTTATTTAATCCTGAATGCCCATTAAATCATTTTAAAATTATCATTTTAGGAAGAAATTTCACAAACTATACACAATTACAGATTCACATAAAAAAACAAGAAATTTTCAAAGTTGCTCAATCCTGGTTATATTTTTATTGAATCCTGAATTGGAAGTTTTTCTAAACCTAATAAGATATTGATATTGGAATTTTTAAATATTTTTAAGACACATTGTTTAAACACTAAATACATGAATTTTCTTAAGTAGAAATATGCATTTAATACAAAATTAAAATTCTTTATTCATGAATAATTTAATATTTAGGGAAACTTTAGTATTAGCTTTACATATGGTAGAGCTTTATTTACTAAAGCCCACTTGACTAAATAATAACTATTGGGGTTTGGAAATGAAAATGAAGGGGTAAGGCTACTGTTAATTTTACCTTCTTTAAATTGGCCATCTTTGGCAAAACTAATAAATGTCTGCTTTCCAGAACTTTTAAGTGGAGAAATTCTTTTAAATGGTGGTCGTCTGTTATATGCAGGTTTATGAGAAAATAAAGTTTGGGCTTTTTCATCTAGAAAAGGCACTACTTCATCTGTAACTTGACTTTCATAAACTCTAGGGCTGCAATGCAATAACTGATTGCCTGAAAAAGATAATAATTACAAAAATAATGCAAAAATAACTCCTAAAAATCATTTTTTTAAAAGATTAAAATATTATTAAACTGAATTAAACGGAAAAAAAAAAAAACAATAATTCAAAAATGTTTACAGATTGTTATAAAAAAATATTTTTAGTTATAAATAGACATTAAAAATAATATTAATACAAAAAATTTAAAAACAATAAAGATTCTAGATTTCTATATTTATTTTAATAGAAAGGTAAACCATTTTTACAAATATGTATTGCTGTTCTCGATTCTTAAATCTATTCTTTTTAATGTATTATACTAAGATACAAAAATTTAGCAACAATAAATTAAAAGCAGAATTTAGTTTAACAATTTAATAACTCAATTTACTTACAAATTTCATTTAGTGAAGTGATATTAAAAGTTACACAAAGTATACTCTGCCCATTAACCTTAGCATTATTTGGATACTTATAATGCTGTGCTTCACCAAATTTTGGTATACTGTGGATTAACCAAAAACCATGTTTCCCCATGAAAGCTACAACTCCTGAAACAATAAATAAAATATTATTTAGTTTGAAAAAAAATGTATGTAAAAAAAAAAAAAAAATCATTACAAATTTTTTTAATTAGAAATTTTTTTTAAGGAGACATACCTTTAAGTGACCATTAGATGTTCCATTAAAATGTGCAGGTGGATCATCATTATAAAATAAATAAGTGACTTTCTGCAATCATACATTGAAAAAAAAATTACTTTCACTTCAGAAATTTTTACAAATTCTTATATATGTGCAATGATATATTCATGAAACATAAAATTATTTATTTAAAAAAAAAATCTTAATTGTTAATTATTAAAATTTAAAATTATAAAGTCTGAATCATTCATGAGAAAAAAAAAAAAGACAAATGGGATGCAGTTGAATCTATTTTTGGTACTTTTCCTTTTCCAGATAATAATATGTCCTCTCCAACATCTGTGTGTTCCAAAATCCGCTATTAGATGCCTAAATGCACCAAATTTCATAATTTTTGAAATCATTCAAAGGGTGTGAATTAAATTGCATTCTTACATAATATATAAATTACATCAATTTGATATTACTATTAATTAATATAATTTTTAATTAATATTTTCAGATTTCCTTTTGTAAAATAATAATATTTTGATACAAAAGTATTTATTTTCTCGCTATACATAAAATAAATTTATTATATTTAAATTATGTCATCACATTATTACATTATATTTACATTATCATTTGTATTTTGTGTTGCCACTGGTAAAAATTCAATAAAAGCTTTTGATTTACAACTTTCAATAATAACTCAAATATTAATGCAGTACAAGATAAATAAGAGTAAATTCTTCACAATTTATCACACTTTTCTCAAGAAATAAATTTTAAATTATTTAGAAATAGCAGGCTATGATTCTATAAAAGAGTACTTAATCTGCAAAATAAAATGTTATGATTACAATTATAATATCTAAAATGCAATATATTAAATTAATCATTTTAATTATATAACCAGTTTAAAGACTTAATTACTTCTTTATTGTGAATAACTGGATGCATAGTTCTAGCAAGCATCGAAGATTCTGATGCAATGCTTTCTGATGATAATATCCATCGTCCAGTTCTAGACATATATGCATATGCTGTTCCATCATCAAGATTAGTTCCTTCATATCCTTTTTCTAGTCTAGGTATTTTATAGTTGACATACCTAAAATAAATGCAATTGTTAAAGTAAAGCATATCAAATTAAATCATCTATTAAAAAAATTCAAAAATTATAGTTTTTTTAATGAGATGTAAACTGTTTAAAAATAATAAAAATATAAGAATTAAGAAATAATTTTTTAACTCCACATATATTTAATGAATCTTCATAGCAACTGAAATTTTTTTTTAATTTTTAATTTTTCAAAGTCAAACAACAAATTTATGTTTGCATTTATGTGCATTTTAAGCTATTCATATCTCCTGGCCTTTTTTTTTTTTCTTCTTTAATCCATTCATATTTGCAATTACTGAAAAAAAAGCTGCAAACTACAAGTGAGTATTATTAAATAAAATATAAATGAGTACCAAATAAACCAATGATTTTTGACACATAATGCTCTATTTGTATTCTTACTAATTTTTTAATAAAATAAATTAAATTGTTTGTTTCACTTATTATGACACATATAACTATAAAAGAAATATTATAAAATTGAAAATAAACACAATACAAAATTGTACATACAATAAGATATTAATTATAATGAATTTGATATAACTATATGACATTAGAATTAATTTTTTATTAAGTATGTATATAATATTCTAACATGCATTATTATAAACTATATTTTCCCAAAACATAAAACATTTAAATGTGAAATTAATATAAATATTGCCAAATTAAATTTATTATTATTTTTTTCCCATTTATTTTATATATGCATTATTTAAAAATACCTATTTTATTTAATATATATATTATGGATGCAGAAAATTTTCAAAAAAAAATACTTCAACTATTTAATCTAAATATCAAATACAAAATATTTTCAAAAGTATTAGTTTTTGCAATTAAGTTAGCACAACACACTATCAATATTCATTAAAAAATTAAATAAAATAATATTGCTAAATAGTAAAGATAATTTTCTTATCTTATAACATTATCTATTTTAGAGCAATTTCAAAATTATGACATAATTTCAGTATTTAAAAAAAAAATAATAACCTAATACCTATTCTTAATTTTTTAATTTATTTATTAATTTTTTTTTTTTTTTTTTTTTTTTTTTTAGTTACCAAAACAAATCTATTTCTAACTAATTTATTTCTTTTATATTAAAAATTAAATTAAAAATTTGATTATTCTTCCAAATATTTGATAAATAAAAATTACTTAAAGATCTTATCAATAATATTCATTAACTAAAATATATGAATTTAAAGAATATTTTTCGCATTTAATATTATTTTAAACATATATTACCAGTCTGTGTCTTCTCCATCTTCATTTTTACATCCAATTTTAACACTAACAGAAAAATTGATGACTAGAAGACTAAGGAAACCCACGAAATACAAGCGCGCGTAGTGATGAGACATGATGCTGGATCTGATGTTTTCATCCAATGTGAATAAAAAAACGCCATAAATATCAGCAAACAAATCGGATAACTACGTCAACGAATAAGAAATAAATAAATAAAAAAAACCGCGCAGTAATCAGGAACTACATTCAGGTGCTGAACTTACAAAAAGATAAGAATTCCATTTTTTTTTTCTTTTTCCTTCCTTTCTCATTTTTCTTCTAAAAACTTTTCGGTGAGTTCTTGTTTATATTTACATATGTCGAAATTCCTGTTGCCATGACATTTGCAACAACTGTCACCATTCGGAATAGGAAATTGCTAAATATGAAAAACAAATTGTTTGAAATTTATTATACTTGACAAAAAAAAGAAAAACTCGTATATGTAATAACATAAACGCTCACGTCTTATTCATAGCTCACACATCTATGTTGCTAACACACATTTTATAGAAGAATTGTGAGTCATTCAGTCGATATACTAACCACAAACCTAATATTGTTTTGTATTCCAAACAGTAATGTAATATTGTGACTGATGGCCGAGTGGCTAGCACTCTGGCATTCGGTACCACAGATTTTTGGGTTCGAGTCCGGCGGTGCTATGAATGTTTCTAGTGGCTCGAATCCACTTTAAACCGTAGGTCCACAAACCTAATATTGTTTTGTATTCCTAACAGTAATGTAATATTGTGCCTGATGGCGGAGTGGCTAGCACTCTGCCATTCGGTACCATAGATTTTTTGGGTTCGAGTCCCGGCGGTGCTATGAATGTTTCTAGTGGGGAATCCACTTTAAACCGTAGGAGTCAGGATCGTAGAGTGTTGTGGGGGGTAGTGTTACTCACGTTCGTAGCACATCTTCAAACTACACGTGCCCCCTGGGTAGTGCTAAACGAGTAATAGCGGTGCAATCCTTTCTTAAGGCTGTTTTTGTATTGAAAACTGCATTAGAACAACAATAATGTAATACAGAAAGATTCTTTAAACCGGCATTCGATTATTCGGCATCTTTTATAATCTGGCACCAATCGAACCCTTCTCATTCGATGTTCTCGGTTGGATTCAGATCCGCGTTTGTTAACTTTGACCACTAAATTGCGATACTCGTGTTTTTGCTTAGTGTTTATCCTAACTATGAGTTTTCGTTTTAGTACAGCATACAACTCATAAATTTATGCATATTTTTTTTTTTAAAGAAGAGATCGAATCATATAAGTAATGTGATATCATAAATTTTTTAAACAGTAATGTTGGTGCACGTGTATTTTTTTCTTGCTTTAGAATATCTTGTCACAACTTGTTTTAAATATCACTATACAGTATTAATTTTCCTTTTATAGTGTTTTTTATCAATAAAAAAATATTCAATAAAATTAATATTTAATGTATGAATCTAATTTTGTAACTGCTAGAATAGCAAAATATTTTTTTTCGGGTATTATATAGCTTCAGAATATGCACAAATACATTAAATATTTACATGTTTAACAGTTTAAATTATTATCTAAAGTAATTTATCTTTGATTTCTCCATTAAAACTATATTGACCCTAGATAATCCGGCATTGTCTTGGTTTAGAATGTGTCAGATAAAAGATTGCCTGCTGTATAATTATCTTTTATCTGGCCAACCGAAAGAAACATTACATTTATTTTAAATCAGCATTATATTAATTTCCTAAAGCAATAAAACAAATAAATAAAAAATAAAGCGATATAAATAAAAATAAATTATAAAGCATTAATAAATATAACATAATAAATTTTTTTCTAAAGCATTTTTTTTTTTTTTTTTTTTTTTTTGCAATACTATTTTAACAAAGCAATATAATAAAAGCAATCTTTTAATAATAGTTTTAATGAATCAATAATAATAAAATATAAAAAATTTTCTAAAGCATATAAAGGCTTGTTACATCAGAAATTGATGATGTAAAAATTTTTAAATGGATAAATTAATGCATGTTTTAACACGAATATAAAAGTAAGAATATAAAGAAAATAAAATTATGCCATTAGGCATGCACTAAACAAAAATTTATAGTGAATGATAATTGTTTAACGAGATCGAATAAAAAGAAAACTAGAGATTTATTTTAAAATTAGAATGGAAATTATAGCACTTATTTTAAACTGTTATGACACGTATCACTCGTCCATACGTGTTATGACACGTATCACCTCGTCCATACTTGTTATGACACGTATCACTATATTATCGTCATGACAACACGAATTAATTACACAAATTTTGTTGCTGCGAGATGCTTCGTAACAAATTTTTTTTTAAATAAATGAATTAATGCATGTTTTAACACGAATATAAAAGTAAGAATCTAAAGAAAACTAAATAAAATTATGCCATTAGGCGTGTACTAAACAAAAAATTTATAGTGAATGTTAATTGTTTAAAAAGATCGAATAAAAAGTAAACTAGTGATTTGTTTAAAAGAATGGAAGTATAGCAATTTTTTTTTAAACTGTTGTGACACGTATCACTCGTCTATACTTGTTATGACATGTATCACTATGTTATCGTTATGACAACACGAATTAATCATATGAATTTTGCTGCTACAAGTACTTTGGGTTCAAAGAAAAAAAGTGAAAGTTTTTATTCACAACAAGAAGTTGTATATATTAATTTGCGCTAAATCATCTAATTGTCATTAAAGCCGATAAGACACTTCCTTCTTTGAGAAAAAAAAAAAGAAAGGAGAAAAAACAGGATGTGAACTTGCGTCTTTTGCGTTGAAATCTTTTTATGTCTTTTCCAGAAATTTATTCTGAACCAGTTGAGTGATTCATTTATTAAGTCCTTTTGCGTGAACAAATTCCAGTTATACTGAATTCAGGTAGCGTTTATGGAGAAACACCAATTATATAATATTTGAAATTAGATGATTTAAGTTTTTAATATAATATATTTATTACGATATTCGAGGATAAATTTTTAATGCATATAAAAAAAAAAAAGACATGACTTTTTGTGTCATTTAAAATACATTAATTTAATTTTTTTGTGTCATTTTAAAATACTTCGAATAAAGTTAAATGTCGAAAACAATAACTAATGATTTCCGTTTATATGCTATAACTAATACTAATTACTTAACTAATTATTATTATTAATTAACTAATGATGATAATATATGATAATATATGATTAATATATATAATATATATTGATATTAATATTAATAATAAAAAGGATAATAAATATACAGGATTGATTATAGTAATAATATAGGATAATAAATATACGATTAAAATTAATAATATAGGATAATAAATATATGATTAATAGTAATAATATAGGATAATAAATATATGATTAATAGTAATAATATAGGATAATAAATATATGATTAATATTAATAATATAGAATAATAAATATACGATTAATATTAATAATATAGGATAATAAATATACGATTAATATTAAAGACAATGTATGCTAATAAATATACGATTAATATTAATGACAATGTATGATAATAAATATACGATTAATATTAATGACAATGTATGATAATAAATATACGATTAATATTAATGACAATGTATGACAATAAATATACGATTAATATTATGACGATTAAATATCCGATTATTAATGACAATGTATGACAATAAATATACGATTAATATTAATGAATGACAATAAATATTAATAACAATGTATGACAATAAATATACGATTAATATTAATGACAATGTATGACAATAAATATACGATTAATGACAATGTATGACAATAAATATACGATTAATATTAATGACAATGTATGACAATAAATATACGATTAATATTAATGACAATGTATGACAATAAATATACGATTAATATTAATGACAATGTATTATAATGTATGACAATAAATATTCGATTAATATTAATGACAATATATGATAAATATATGATAACTAGTATTAATGACTAACTAATATTAATGATTAACTTAATATTATTCTACGTATACGCTATAACTAATATATTGAATTTATTGAACAAAATGTTATTATAGCCTCGATGCTTATTTTGCTAACATTATTTTTTAAACATTATTTTTTATGACGATTATCTGAATTTCTGTAAACCGAGCCAATAAATATAAATTTATCATTAGATCTTTAGTTTTTCAAAAGCTTTATTAATATTCCCAAGTTAAATGTTTTCTTCTGTAGTGGAATTGAAGTAATTTAAAGGTGATAAAATAAAAATGATCATAGAATAAATAATCTATCTTGTTGGTACCAACTGCTAAAAACCGCAATCTGTTAAACTGTTAATGGTATCGCGTCGAATTAAAATTATAAAGAAAAAAGAGGTTGCTTCTTTGTTCTAATAGATACAATTTATAAACAAATATGTTGAATAATCACAAAAATAAAATTAAATAAAAAATGTTCAATTATTTTCAGGCACGTGTGATCCTTAAAAATTTTTTTTTAATATTCTCTCAATTATGACTGTATCAAACATTGCAATTATGTTAATATTTTAATTATTGAGCAAGAATATTTTCAGATTGAAAGTTCAAAATTCACTCGATAAATTTTAATATCAAATAATATTTTGTAGAAAAAAAAAAATGGGATCGGTTTAGATAAGATACTTTATCTTGTAACTAAAAATTACATTTTAGGGAAAATACATTTGAATTTATTGAAAAAAATTGTTATTATAGCCTTTGTTTTGTTAACATTATTTTTTTAATGTTATTTACTATGATGATTATCTGAATTTCTGTAAACCGAGGCAATAAATATAAGTTTATCTATCAGATTTTCTGTTTTTTTCATAAGCTTTATTAATATCCTCAAATTATTTTTTTTATGAAACTTAATGATTATGTGTTTAATATTTTTTATTTCTGTATAATAAAATATATATTTCAGGAAAATAGCTTAGATAACAAAATAAATATTTTGTTTATAAATTATAATATATCAGAAAAATAAGTTGGATTAAATTTATATGAGGCACGTTATTTTAATAATACTATAAATTCTCACTGAAGTTATAATTTTTGCATAACTTAAAATAATTATGCTATCGTTTATTAGATATAAATTTGAGGAAAATAAAATTCATGTAGCCTTAATACCATCTTTGAACTTTACCGAGAAACCCCATGTAGAGAATTAAATTAACAAGTAATTGTTTTGAAACTATTAAATTTGAATTTCTCAACCTGAAATATTTTATTGCTATTATTTAAATTATGCGTGTGTGGTGTCATTTGCAATAAATCTTTATTTATAATTCTGGGAGATTTTTTTATCAAAATTTATTTGTTTTTGTATTTTATTATATTTTTGTACGCCTTCAATTTATCATGTGAAAATTATTGATGGTCCCAATTAATTTGGATTTATATTGCTTGTTTATCGATAGCAATTGTTTTACAAGGGCCTGATGGCCGAGTGACTAGCGCTCGGTGAAACAGGTTTCGGATTGAGTCTGGCGGTGCCATGGATGTTTGGAGTGGTTCGGAATTCACTTTAAACTGTAGGTCCCGGTCTAATATGGCTGCTACTACTACACCACACATCACTGTGCCTAGAGCTGAGTTGACCCTTTACAGTATAGAATGACGTGGGTGAGAAGTCTGATTGGATTCTGTAACCTTCTACGGTCATATGAGACCGTGACTTAAGGCTTAAAGTCGATTCCGAACCATTACAAACATCTATGGCACCAGGTTCGGAACCCAAAACCTTTGCACCGACTGCTGGTCACTCGGCCATTCAGGCCCGAAGTCTAATATGGGTTTAGAGCGTTGGGAGTAGGGCTTACAGCCTTCCTCGTAAAAAAGAAAACATCTCGTCTCGAAATCTGCCAATAGGCAGATGGCCTTGGCCCACAATAGGGTCGTTGCGCCAATAATAATGAATTAGTTTACACAAAATTAGAATATTAGGATTCAATAGAACGCTTATTCCTAATCGAAGCCAAGTGGCAAAGTGAGCAATTAGCTTATTGAAGAGCTCTGACTCAAATTCGCTGGTGGCATCCATTGCAGTCACTGCTTTCAGGTATGTGGAGACTCATTGGTAATTGTGGCAATGCTTATTAGTAAGCAAATACTTGTCAGAAATTTAAAGGGGATTCTAATTTCTAAGTAAACTAATTATTCAAACTTGATATTATATCAGTCTTTATATGCATTAGAAGTATTTAGTCTTCGTTTTCCGACGAGCGAAATCGAACCGAAAGTTCTCGTGCTTAGGCCAGAGAGGGTTTTGATAAATTGTTAGGTCAGAAATACCTTCCTTGGGGCTCAAAAGGAGGAGAGGATGGTATGAACCTCAAAGTTATTCCTAAAAGAGTTTGTCCGGATCACTGGCTGGAAAAAACCTGGATGGAGTATAGTTGTTCCCCGTGATGTATCCTGGTTAACTAAATCTGCAACTGTGATAGTTGCAGAGTGATTTAAAAACAAAATGTTCAGTATTTAAAAACAAACACAGATTTAATTTAAATTGATATAGGACAGTTGTATGTTGTCCAGGTAGTGTTATGAAGAGCAATTTAACCCAGTAGCAGATGACAATTTGAGGAACCATGACACGCGCCTGATTCAGGGAGTTTGAATCCTTGGCTCGTTATTCGCATTTGGCCTGTTTTCATGATTTGGTTTTTCACGTTTGTGATTAGTATACTAAATATAGTTCCAGTCATATGGGCTTCTAAAAACATGGACATAAAAAATAAGCTTTTAGGAAAGTACCCTATAAATTGACGTTTTTAATGCGCTCTGGCCTTTGGTAGCACCACAGGCTTCAGGTTCGAATAATGGCGGTGGCATGGACGTTTGTTGTGATTTGGAGTCCATGTTAAACTGTAAGTGCCAATCTAATTAGCCCAAAGTGTGCACAAAAATGATCGTTGAGCGACTAACCAAACCAGGAAAGTACATTTTTGTGGTGAAAAAGTGTAGCAATTGCGTACTCGTTAATGCTGAACCTGTTTGCAAAATCTGATATATTATGGGTATAACGTCAAAATCGCAGCATAAAAGATTTATTTATTTAAATAGCACAGATTAACGATGATTTATTTTTCTATTTTTTGTTATAAACTATTTCAAAACAAATTGTGTTATCTGCAAATTTTCATACATTCTGTTGACGAGTTAACGCTGAAATCGTTATAAGCCGTTTTTAAAGACTAAGTTAAAATCTATTATAAACAGTTTTAGAATTAGCACATAAACATCGACATCAACTTTGTTCCAATAAATCGCATTTAATAGTTTCTAAAATGAAAAAAAAAAAAAAAAAATTTTTTTTACATGAAACCAAATCAATGATTTTAACTATGAAAACTTTTTAAATGCATTCGTGTCGAAAGCGAAAAAGTTCAAATTCTCACAATCATGATTGATGCTCACAATTTTTACCCTGCAGTATTATAATTATAAACAAGTAATATAAAAAAAATATTTTTAAAGTCAATTCTATTTTTTTTTTTTCACTCTATCTATTGAAAAGATCCTTTTATAAATAATTTTCATTCATCTTTTTTAAGTTTATCTCGCCATCTATTGGTAGATATATGCAACTTAAATCTAAAACAACTAAAATTAATTAATTCAATTTAATTAATATTTGAAAAAAGTGCATTAACATCCAGTGTCATCCACTACCACAAGTTCAAAAAAAATGTATAAAAAGAATACTTTTTTTTTTTTCAAAATAAATAATTTTTTTAATATATTACACAAGTTAAACCTTTTATAAAAAACGACATCAATCGATTTGTATAGTATTTTCTATACTTTTTTGTTTCACAAATGATTGCATTTGTACATTTAACCATTCTGCATTCTTTTACTACTCAACATTTGTTTAATAGAGACACATGAAAATATTGTTTTTTTTCTCATCCCATTTGGTAGACAGCAGCATCTGGATAAAGTCCATAAACCCGTGTTGTCTCATGGAAGGAAGGTTTGTTTATCGCTCTACTGTCATTTTTGCCCACTTTAGACTAATTAGACTGGGACCTACAGTTTAACTGTGAATTCCGAATCACTGAAAAACAGTCTTGCCACCGCCTGGATTCGAACTTGAAACCTGTGGTACCAATGACCAGACCAGTGGCCAATTGGCCATCAGGCCGTTCATGGAAGGAAGGAGCAGCTTCTGTCGTGATAGAGTACCTGGTAGGTAGTCTGACTTGGCCCCGTGACGCTCACTTTTTTACGGGGTAGGGTTGTCAGCACTACTCCTAATTCTCTATAGTCATATTAGACCGGGACCTACGGTTTAAATTGGATTCCGAACCATTACACATATCCATGGCACCAGCATTCAGCCGGGACTTGAACTCGAAATCTGACAAAAAGATTGAATTATATAATTCTGAATATTTTTTGAAATAGTTTAGAAATAATCATACTTAAATTTCGAAAAATTTTGTCGCATCACAAAAATTTAGAATAACATTCTGATCATTTTTTTTATAAATGTTGTATAATTGCAAACGTTTTCATTAAGTAAACAACTACGTTATTAAGTAAACACATACAATCATAATTATTAAAAATAATTAGGTTTGTTGGAAAAATATTTATTTTTACGTTAATTAAAAAATAAATATTTCTCCAACAATCATAATTATTTTTAATATATAATCGGCTCATACTGTCAAACAAATGCACTTAAGTAAAATTATCAAACATTTCTGGATAGTTATAATTACATATGATACAATGTAGCAACTATTACTGATTATTTTGTAAATATCAGGCACATATCAGATAAAAATTAAATAGGTACAAATTGTTTTTCCTAAAATGTTAAAGCTAAGCACAGATGACTTTAACAGTTCCAAAATTGAATCACAGGAAAATATTCTTTATCACGACTGTATACTGATAACGATAATTGTTTTTAGGCGATAACAAGAGGAAAAAATTACTTTTGATTTCTGAAGTCAATTTGCTCGATAAAAAGCTGTCACTTTTTGATCTTTATGTTGTACGAATGTTTCCGACAAAATGGCGGAAATGCTGACTGCTTTCGGCGAAATATTTTCCACAGTGCAAAATCAACTGAGAATTCCGATTCTGAAAGAAATCATCGTCTGTGTGGCGATACTTCTTGTGGTCTTCTGGAAACGTAAGAAGAACAGACAACTCTTACCTCCTGGACCGTACAGTTTCTTGCCCATAGTGGGGTATTTACCACTTCTTGGAAGAAAACCTCATGAAGGCTTGCACAAGCTGAGGAAGAAGTATGGCAATGTCTTTGGGTAAGTACTAGATCATTAAATTCTTTTATTCAATTCCTTCTATTAGCTCACACTCTCCCTATATATATATCTTGTTCAAATTTTCAATCGCTCATAAAATACTTTTCATTCATCCACTCAACTTCGAATACATTTTTTTGAACTAGTAGTGGATGACTCTTGATGTTAATACAGTTTTTTCAAATATTAATTCATTCATTAAATTTAATTCATTAATTTTAATTTTTTTATTTAAATTGCATACATCTACCAATAGATGGCGCCAGATAAACTTAAAAAATGAATGAAATTATTTATAAAGGACTTTCTGCAATAGAGTGAAAAAAAAAGAAGGAATTGACTTTAAAATTTTTTTTTTTTATATTACTTGTTAAATTTTTTTATTATTCTTGTATTAATAAAACTTTTCTATTTAAAGAAATTAGTTTGCTACAAAATAACTTGGCTTTTTTTTTTAAATTAAATTCTTCTCATGACGTCGGAGGCCTGATGGCAAAATTGGCTAGAGCTCTGACCTTTGGTACCGCAGGCTTCATATACGAATTCAGGTGGTGGGATGGATGTTTGTTAGTGGTTTAGAATCGGGGCTGATGGCCGAGTGGCTAGCGCTCGGTACCACTGATTTCGGGTTTCAAGCCCCGGCGGTGCCATGGGTGTTTGTAATGGTTGGGAATGCACTTTAAAACGTAGGTCCCTGTCTAATAACTGTATAAGGGCAACTCATCTCAAGGCACAGTGATGTGTGGTGTGGTGTAATGTAGTATAGTAGTAGTGTTTCGAAATCCACGTTAAAGGGCAAGTCCCGGTCGTAGACAGCCCAAAGTGTGCACAAAATGACAGTAGAGCGATGAACCAAATCTCGAAGTCGATTTTTCGGGATTAACACATTCACAAGGACAATTTAAATCGAACTTTTTACAATTACATTATAAAATGGAAAATTTTAATCGGACGAAAATTATTAAATGTGAGATGTATATTAGTATATCATCAGATGTATCTATTTGTAGATGTGGTGATAATTATAATTTCCGATAGCAAGTTTACAGGTTACAGGGCAATGATTTTAAAAACATGAAGACTATCAGCAAGAAGGATTGCCGTACCCATATAGCAATTATTTTTAATGTAAGCCCGGAGTGTAGTGAAAAAGAAGGGTAATAAAACAAGTAACTAGAACAGACGTCGTCTACATACCGCCATGCTGCAAATGTGCAATGAGAGGACCATATAGATCTTACCAAATGATATGTTACTCCAGACCATAATCTTTAGTCACGATTGTCAGGAAAGTAGCGCTGTTCTGGACATCTCCATACACTTATTTTCTGGATTTCGAATTCGATTCGAAGCGTGGCTTATCGTTGAAAACATTTATACTCCAGTTCACTGGATTTTCCACCACAGTAACTTAAACAATTAACAGCCAGTAAGATTTCAAATTGTCGAATCTGATACTTTTGAAAATGTATTTGATTGTATGCACAGATAAGGGGTAGTTGGTACCATAAACTCAGATTCCGTCTTTATGTCGCCTATTAAAGATCCTCGAGATCACGTTACTTCAGTTACACATAGGATCATTGATAATAAAAAATTATATTCTTTTTATGAATTCACTTTGAAAATATGTCCTCCTGTTGTGCCGTCACGTATGTGTAAGTTGTCCATTGAGATCTTAAGTCTATTTTTGGCATGGTTCAATCATTCCTATCAGCATCGTCAATGGGGAATATCGCTCTAACAGAGATGTCAAATAATATTTCAATTTGGCCATTCGTATTTATCCCACTTGCCCACCGCTGAAGTTATCATCTGTGCTATGTTATGTTAACCCGTATATGAGGCACTACTGCAGTCTGAGTAGAAATCAAATTCGAATGAAATGCTCTATAACTGGAATTTTTCCTCTTTTACACATCATGCCGATGCGAATAGATGATTCTCTGAAACTTCAGATATGCATTCATTGGCTGTGGCTAAATTTTAATCATTCGAATGTTGGATCTAAGGATAATTGCAGACGGAATTTCGTCTTTCATATTGCTTGTTGTTTATTTTTTATATTAGAGTAACTGTACGTATAATAAATTTTGTATTCAATATGTTGTAATTTTTACAATATTTTTATTTAAATATCAATTTTTCACTGAAAGAATACATCCATTATGTACTGATTTTGTAAAATATTCAAAATTTAATGCAATTAATGTATATACAAACTTTTTTTCGCTAAAATATTTAGTTAAATGCATACATATATTAAAATTTACCAATCATCCCACAAGTATAACTTTTATATTATTTATTTGCATCTGAAATGTAGAATAAAAAAAAAAAACGAAATCAGCCATTAATAATAAAATTATATGACAGTCTGCCTTCTTATCTTCAGTCTAAATAGGTTTTGTTAGTCGCTCTAAGGTCATTTTGTGCACATGTTGGGCAAATTAGACCGGTACCTACAGTTTAACAAGGATTCCGAACCACTAACAACATCCATGCCCCCCAGAATTCGAATCTGAAGCCTGTGATACCAAAGGCCAGAATGCTAGCCAATTGGCCATCAGGCCGCTTTCCGTCTAGATCAGGGGTGGCCAACCTGCCTTGATTATTTTTCCGTCCCGTGAGTTTTATCAGGCTTTTTACAAAATATATTTATTTTAGAATAACTAAAGTAGTGAAAACCAATATATTAAAAAACACATTATATATTCAAAAATTAAGTGTAGAAATTATGAGTTCACAGAATAATTAAATTATATTCTGAGAACTCATGATGCGAGCATCTTGGAACATCTAATATGACAGGTTCTATGTTTCACTTTAAGGGACATCAGTGACTATCCTTAGATAAGAACAGTTTATTGTTGATAGCAGAGCAAACTAGACTCTTATTTGAAGTTATTAGCGTTTATTTTTCTAAAATGAAATTGACCAAACACAAAACAATCTCAAACATAATGGACGCAACACTCATTACGATGTGCAAATACTCAATTTGAGATTACTTTGCAAAAGCTAAGTGAAAGAGTGGAGAAACAAATAGCGCACAAGTGAAATAAGTTTTTTAACGATTTCATTTATTTTATTTCGTTTATATTGATATATTTTTATATTTTATTTTTAGTGTTGTATATTTCTTTACAATGTGCGTTTTAGTATCATTATTGCTATTATCTATGTTTACATGTAAGAATAGTAGTAAACACAATAATAATAATAATAATAATAATAATAACAACAACTTATGTTTCAATTTTTCACTCCAAAAAATGTCTATAGTGGGTGTAAATCTAATAGGAGGATATATAATTTTATATGCGGCCCGCCGAGTTAAGATGCATTTCCAAAGTGGCCCGCAAGATCATTTGGGTTGGCCAACCCTGGTCTAGATGTTCTTCTGCTGTCGTACTAAACAATAATAGTATTTGAATATTTTAAATTACATTTAATTATCTAATTAAGAATTCGAGTAAAATTGACAATTTTACTTTGTTCAAAACAATTTTAATTTTAGTATTTTTTTTCCCTTTATTAATTATTATTCTTTGGGAATAAATCAAAACATATTCTCTGGTTTTTATCTAGATCAGAAAATTTTAGTTTGAAAAAAAGTTTTTTTTTTTTTTTTTTTAATTTCTTCTATGATTTGCAACCATTTTATTTTATTTTTTTTTTTTTTTTCTAAAATTGTTTCGTAGACTCTACCTGGGGCGGAGTTACGTTGTCATCCTTGGTGATTATCTGGCGGTGAAAGATGCATTCAGTAAATCGACAACCACAGATCGACCGACGTCGACTTTTGATTTTGTACCAGATGGCGTAGGTGAGTACGTTTTGTCTGGTTGCAAAGACGCAATTTTTTTTTTTTTATCTATGAATACCAGCCCAGTCATTGCTACAGATTTAAAAAATCGTAATTAAAAATCTTATGCTTTTATTAAATTTTTAAGTAGAAGGATTATCATTTACCCTTTAATTGATTAAATTTGTTTTAAATTATTATTTTTATTTTATTTCTGATATGCAATTTTTCTTTCTTAAACTGAATTATACTCTAGGAATGTCACACTGTATTATAGAAATTGCTATAGGAGTGTCTACATTATCATTATCTAATGGCACATTATCATAAGATATATAATTCATTAATTCATCGCCAAAGCTTTCGTGATCACCATACCATAACATCGCTGCTATTATAATTGAATTATTATTTACTTTTACTCATTTTGAAAAATGGTGGAAAGTAAATGCATGCGGTAATCTGTATAAATAAAAGGTAATATGTCCTGTATACTTAACTACTTGATTATTCCTTTATACTTTACTTGATTTACGACCGATTTTGCGGAAAATTTCACAGTTCTTATTTACACCGAGAGGGTTTATGTGGTTTGAAAGAAATCCGATAGGTGGCGCTGTTTTTATCTATATAAATAAAAAAGGATAATAATATACAAAGATTATCTCTATATATAAATAATGATTGTATGTATGTGTGATCCCTGTTATTCAAAAACTATTTGACTGATTTTGTTGAAAATTTCATTTTGTTCTAATTAATGCCGTGAGTGCTTAGAGAATGGTTTGAACGAAATCAGGTAGGTGGCGCTGTTTTTATTTATGTAAATAAAGAGACTGATCGTATGTGTTTGCCGTGGAGATTCAAAAACTATTCGACGGATTTTTGCAGAAAATTTCACAGTTTGTATTTATATGTGCCAAGGATGTTTAGATTGTAGTTTGAAGTAATACGATAGGTAGCGCTGTTGTTTTTGCAAGGAAATTTGAAGTTTGATTGAATTTTTTTCACGTTTCGACCCGTTAAGAAAAAAAAAAAAGACATTTCTCCTGAGACATTGAACATGAAAAGTTAATGGGCGAAATTGACAAAATTGATTTCTATATGCAACTAAATAATATGGGATGGATGTTTGTGAATGGTTCAGAATCCACGTTAAACTGTAGATCATGGTCTAATTAGCCTAAAGTGTGCATAAAATGACCGTAGAGCGACAAAACCAAACCAAACCACTGAAGATATAATCCATTGAAATTTATAAAGATATAAATTCGTTCCCAACAAAAAAAAAAAATAAGTAATATGCAAAATAAAAATATAATGTGTAATATTTCATTGTAGGATTTATAAAGAAATAATTCATTTCAGGTTTTTCAAGTGTGAATGGCGAAGAATGGGTTGAACAACGAAACTATTGCGTAAAAGCTATGAAAAGTCTCGGCATAGGAAGAAATAAATGGGAAGACCAAATTCAGGTAAAATACTTGAATGAATATCAACATACATATATTTTAATTAGAAATTTACAATTAACGTGGCATACCACCATCACCACCACCACCACCATCATCATGTCAGTAGTAGTAGTTAAACAGGGTATTTATTCATCTTTGTATTTATAAAAGAATTACTTGTTACTTATAATTTATTTACATTTTAAATTTCAAAATTAAAAGATAAATAATGATAAAAGGGCAGAAAACCCATCGAATAATTCGAGATTAGTCATAAGACGTAAAATTCGATTAAAATTAAAAAAATTGTAAATTTTATAAAAATTTAAAATTTATTTCAATAAAATTAATTTTGTTTTAATAAAATTAATTAATTTTATCTGTTTGGTTTGAAAATAATATTTTTACTAAAACAATACTTTAGGTACATTTAAATACATATTAGAAAGATTGAAATGCTTTCAAATTGTAAACATTTTCAGTAATTGTTGTAATAGTATTAATTTTTGTATTATACATCGGGTATATGATGTAAGAAACGAGAATTAGATAAACATTTTTAATTTAAAAAAAAAAAAAAAAAATTATATTTTCTTTAAATTTCATGACTTTCGTAGAATAATTGATTTTGTGAAAATGAAAATTTTTGTCTTATTATTTTGGTATAAAAATTATTTTTAATAATTATTTCATTATTAACAACTGAAGATATATAAAAACTATTAAGTTAAAACTATTAATTTCCTATTCAACTTATTTTTTTCCACAAACAACACACTGACAAGCGATGACATTACTTTCCAGGAGAACTTTTAAAGGTAAATACCTGAATTTGCCCATTATGCGGGAGAAAACCTTTCAAATTCTCAACATGTATCTTGACAATTGATGCTTTACACATATTGCCCCAATCCCCTTTGAATTTTCTTATTTCTGAATGGACTGACGCGAACAGACGCCACCAGTCCACACCACAAACCGCAGTCCTACTGCTAATTACAAACATTACTAATGGACTACGAGGTTGGACACTAAAAGCATAACTAACTTACTTTTAACTTAATGAAAAGATTTATACATGCTTGTTTTTAAAAAAAATTTTTGCTCTAGAACTTATAAAGGCAGAGATTCTGGAAAAACAAGTGCCAACTTTTTTTATCCACACCTACATCCAACTGTAGCGATGTCTGCCATAAGAACTTCTAGCAGCCCAATAAAATTCAGTCTTGGTAAAGTTGTCAGAATTAAAAGTCATAAAATCAAGTGCAGTGCAAGTTGTCAAATGTAAAAAGTCCATGGCTTCACCTGACAAGCACAGAGAGCAGACATCAGTAGTAGCTACATCAATTTAAGCAAGTGTTTATTAAGAAAATCATGTCCTGTCGAGAGTCGGAAATTTGCTGTAAAAACCGCACGGGTAAGCCCATTGGAATGGGTGATGAAACAAGTATATTCCACGTTTTATCAGTTAAAAGGAGTTTGTAGGTTTGTTTTAAGGGTCTATTTTCTTCTTTACCTCAGAACTAAATTGGTGAAAGGATAAAAGAAAATTGTGGCTGTGGTAACTTACAACCAGTTTTGGCCAAGAGTTCAAACTTTTCATTTCCAGGTACCCCTCAATGGCTGGGAATCCACTGAAAAACTATCTCCCAAAATTAATTAATTGTTTATAAATGTGATTAATATGTAAACCTAGTTGTGTTAATGTCTCCTATTTCAGAACGAAGTTGAAGAGTTTGTGAGATTGGTTGCCCTCTACGACGGGCAGGCTTTCGATTGTTCAAAATTGGTGGCAGCGAGTGTCAGCAATAACATTTCTTCGTTCGTTTTCGGGACCAGAATGCCGATGAACAGCAAGAACATAGACTTTCTCAACCGATCGGTGAATGCGATGTCGCAGTTTGCAGCCCAAGTTGGATTGAGGAGTACTTTTCCTCTCCTCTGCCATGTCCTCTCAGCTCTCGGTGTAACTCAATACGCTTTCTACAAGAAAGACATAGTAAAATTCCATAACTTTGTAAGGTGAGACATGAAATTATTCTTTGGTTCTATTTTTTTCTGTTATATAAGCATACATGGCTATCATCATGGTGATTTTTTTTTAAATAAGCAATTTTTAAACATTTGGAATTTTGTTTATTGTAAAGTTATTTACAAATTTTAAGACAATTAAATTTTCTCGCATATAATGGGATTTAGTGAATTACTTCGCTCTGGTACTCGGTACCGCAGGTTTCGAGTTCCATGGATATTTGTAGTAGTTCGTAATCCACTTTAAACCGTAGGTCCCTATCTAATAGGACTGTAGAGTGTCTAATAGGGCTGATAGGCTCCCTATCTAATAGGTCTGGCAACTCAAGTAAAAGAAAACATCTGTCTTGAAATCTGCTAGTTTGCAAACGGCTTTGGCCCTCCATGAGGCTGTTGCGCCATTGAAGAAGGTGCATTAATATTATCAAAAAATTACAATACAAACTAATTATTAACCATTTTAGCTATATAGTCAAACATTTTTTGTGTGAGTATATCTCGCATTGGTTAAGTCGAAGCCATGGTCTATATGGTTTTGGCCTACCATGAGGCTGTTGGGCATTAAAGAAGATGAATTTATATTATAAAAAGATTACAATACAAACTAATTGCTAACTATTTTAGCTATATAGTCAAACATGTTTTTGTGTGAGGTATAGAACATGACCTTGGTCTACCATGAGGCTGCTGCACCAATGAAGAAGAGAATTGCTATAAAAAGAGATTCTATGCCTAAAAATTCAGGAGTAAATTCGTTATGAAATGTTTTATATGAATTGTTATAATATAGATGTTTTGTTATAGTTAAACTTGGTTTTACTTTTAAAAACATCTTCTCAACTCAAATGTGCGATTCTTTAAGTAAGAATCGCACATTTTGGGAATTTAATAATGAGAAAAAAATATTTCTAGATCATACTAATAGTGCAATACAATTGGAGATTTAAAATATTATTTTCAAGTTAATATTTTTGTACCGGATACTTGATTTAAAGTCATTAGTTGCTGATATAATTAATAAATAACAGATTTACTCACAGGCGAGGAGTTTCTATACTAAACTCAATTTACTGCCTGGAACGAATATCTACATCTGGGAGATTCGTGTCATTCATTTCGAACTGTATAGAAGAACTTTCTGTTTACAAATGTATAATTCTTTGGACATTGACACACATTGGGTTTAAAACCGAGCTTTGTCAGTTTGAAAGCCAGACAAAAACTAATAGTGTCACCATGGAAAGGCGAATCATAAACTCACAGAAGCTTATATCCATTTGATTATAATTTATCCATCGGAAATTTCGATATTTTTCAAAAGGATGATATAGATTATGAAGAGTTAAAAATATATCACAAAATGCATTGAAATTTGCAATTTTTTTTTTTACACTTAAAAATAGTTCATGCTTTGTATTTCATAATTTCTTTCAAAAAAAGATTTGAAAAAAAAGTGAAAATTTTAATCAGATGGGCCGATGTGCAGGTTAACCACAACTTTCAGAATTTAAAACGTAAATGTAATTACAGAAAAAAACAAAATTTAAATGTGCGAAACGTAACAGGATTACAATTTTCTGTGATTTTTTTTTTTTTATTTTTACCTATATGTTTTTCTTTCTTTCATCTAAAGGAACCAAGTGGAAGTGCACCAGAAAAACTCGAATGAAAACTCAGAAGATTTCATTAATGGTTATTTGTTGAAAATCAAGCAAAATCAAGAAAACAACCTTGGAAACACATTCAATTGTAAAGAGAAATATTATAATTATTTTTTATAATTCTGCAAATTAATTTAAGAAGTTGATATATTTTTGGTTAATCATTTAAAACATTAGTTAAATATCAAAGTATTTTTTTTTTTTTTCAAAATCAATTCTAATTTTATTCATTCTTGTATATTTTATTTGACTCTTCGCTAAATTTCAGATACAAACCTCCATGGCAACTTGCAAGCTATTTTTATCGGATCCAGTGACACGACAAAAACGTCTCTGACTTGGTTGTTTCTTGCCATGGCGTCCCACATGGACATTCAAGCCAAAGTCCATCAAGAGTTGGATTCTGTTTTGGGCAGAGAAGGCAAAATTCTGTGGAGTGAAAGAGCTTCTCTACCTTACACGTATGCAACGATAATGGAAGGACAGAGATGGAAGACGGTAGCTCCAATTAACACCGCTAGAATGTAAGTAATTATCAAACTATACTAATGTGCCCAAAAAATTAAGACCAATTATTATTTTTTCAAAAACTCTATTTATTCTTCCAACTTTATTTCATCGCCTTCAAAGTAATCCCCTCCGGACACAGTGCTCTTATGCCAACTTTTTTTCCAATCCTCAATGCATACTAAAATGTCACCGGCAGGGATGGACTTCAAAGCGCGAGCCGATTCATGTTGAATCTCTTCAATCGACTCAAAACGGTGTACCTGGGTCTATGTGGTACGGTACCAGTGTGTACCCTGGGTACCGGTGTGTCTATTGAATACGGTGGTTGTGGAATGATATGGGTTTCCTTTTTTGGCGAAAATGTCACGAAGAATCAATGCAATGTGAGCTGGCGCATTCAGTGTTTTCGGTACCCACCGAGATTTGATGCGTTTGAGGTCCAAAATGGAATAGACCAAATCGTTTTGAAATTCCAACATCATCAACAAGATCTCTAATTGTAAATCGACGGTTTGCAAGCTCCAAATCTTTAATATTTTAGACGTGAGTTTCGTCGGTTGAGGTGGATGGTCGACCCGAGGGCTCTTCGTCTTCAACGTATTCTCTGCCTTCTTTGACCGGTTTATACCACTTGTAAACATTTCTTTCCGTTATAGGAATGCTCATCGATTGAGTTCTACAACATTCTTTCCGCTAACAAAATTGAATTAAGTTCTTTTGCTCAGTTAATTCAGACATTTCAAAAATCGCCGGAATCAGTTTTAGCTTCTCACAAAAGCCAAGCGTAACTGAAACACTAATGAATATTTTGACGTCAAATTTCACACAGATGTCAAGGACAGTACAATAACCAAAAAAAAGAAAAAAATTGAAATTCTATAAACCCCGGGAATTTTAAATTGAAAATGGGTCGTACCTTTTGGGCACAGTAGCAAGTGAATTGATAACTACTGAATAGGAATCTAAAATAATTATAACTATTTACTAATCAAAGCAGGATTCTTTTTATTTATTTCAAAGATGTACTAAATTCTAAAATTGGTAACAAGAGAATACTAAAACGTATTTTAAAATTCAGAATCATTGTGGACAGGATTACTTTCACATACGCAATCAAAATATATTAATAATTTTGATATTTTATTAATTTTTTATTGATTATCATCGTTTTTGAAAGAAGTGACTGCAAGGTGCCCTCTAGTGAATTCCAATCTGAACTGTCCTGCAAGCTAGTTGGCAAGTTACTTTTGCACCAAAAGTCTGGCAATTCATTTATATTGCAGCTCATTTTTTAAATCGAAACTGATTTCATAAAAGTTTTTTCGATGTAGTTTTTTCATTCTAATGAGTTTCGAAAGTTTTACTTCCTTTCCGCAACTATTTTTGAATGATTAATTATAATTTCATCATAAAATTGACTACACATAATCAATTACTTACGATGGCTTTACATTAAAAGCAGGAAATCGAAACTTCCTTTTGACGGTTTCCCTCGTGGCCACTTCCGGACAATTTTTTTCTTCTTTAAAAAGATGTTCTACCGTTTTCTTTATCTTCTTTTCTTTTTTGTTAGTTCGGTAATCTCTTACTACAATGCAAGTTGTTATAACACACAAATTGCTTTTCTTTCCTTTTGCCACAAAAAATAAATAAATAAAAGATGCAAAAAAAGCATGAAGGATTCCAGTTCGTGTCACAATGAAAGCTACACAGTACACGATTAACTGAATTTCAATGATACAGTTAAAGTGAAGTTCATACCTTTTTAGTGAATTTATTGACAATACACGCCTGATACGTGGCCCAGACACGGGAGGTTCAGGTTCGTATCCACTGGCGGGATGCGTTGCTATCACTGCTTTCATATAAAGTACTAGATTCGAAGAATGTAAAGTTCTCTTTAAAATAGATTTTTTTGAAAGAAAAAAACATGTATATATTTTTCTCTGAAATGAAATCTCAACCAAGCATTTTTAATTCAAATAGTAATCAAGTTCATTTTCAAGTTCAAATCGAAACTTTCCGTCAGCTTCCCTCATCTTAAATTGTAGATATAAGTGTTTGGGTATTTTAATATCAAATTCCTTCTTCTGCTGCATTCTAGCGGCCTGATGGCCAATTGGCCAGTGCTCTGGTTTTGGTACTACAGGGTTCAGGTTCGAATCCCGGCGGTGGCATAGATTTTTATAAGTGATTTAGAAATCACGTTAAACTATAGGCCCAGGTCCAATTAGCCTAAAATGTGCACAAAATGATCGTAGAGTGACAAACCAAACTCAAACTGCTACATTCTAATTTGTAGTTACTCAAACGAATCAATAAAATATGCTGTTGATTTATATATTTTTATAATTCTCAGAATAACAATATCTAAATCAGAGTAAGTAATTTTTAATTCAACTTTCTTTCTGTATCTTTTGTAGAATTCGCATCACTACAATGGGCGTTCTAGATTTTTTTAATAATTAAAGCAAACGCTTCAGTTGCGAATTCAGTCTGTCCAACAGTAAAAAGCAACATTTTATTTCGGTAGTTTAAGGACAATTTCAATACAAATTAAATAGTTGGAAAATGTATAAAAAAATTAACAAAAAAATTGTTTTCAATGTAGCTTTTCTCTTTTTTACTCTATATCATTATAATCATCATCATATTTGACTCAATAGCTCATGGTGTGGTCCAAGGCTTTCTGCCTTCTGTGAGATTTAAAAACATGAGAATTTTTTTCTCTTTACGGTGTGGGTTTGTTAGCCCTACGCCCAAGCCCTGGTGTGCCAATCTACGACATATTAGACTGGGACCTATGGTTTAAAGTAGATTCCGAATCACTGCAAACATCCATGGCACCGCCGGGACTCGAACCCATAACCATGCTCCAGATTGCTAGACACTCGGTCATTCAGGCCCAAGCCTGTGGCACCAGAGTGCCAGAGTGTTTCCATTGCATAGATATATTAAATTTTGGTGTTTTTAAAAAAAAACTTTTATGATAAACACACACACATACAAAAAAAAAAAACCACTACTTGAAAAAAATTGTTTACGAACACCTTCTATTAACTAGCATTTTATTTTTATCGATTTGTCAATATAAATTGAACCTAACGAGATGTCGGACATGGTATTTTTACGTTTTTTTCACCTGTTAAAAAGTTTTAACACATAAAATAGTAATTTGCTTTGATTAACTCTCAAAACACAGAAAACTCTTTAAAAATAACAATTGAAATTATTATATTAAACAAAGCATTTATAGTTCAACCACCGATTGTGAAACAAAAATGTAAACATTCACTTTAAAAATGGAAACGGAAGATTTGATTACTAGTTAGGGGTGCTAGTCAAACAAAGGGTGACTAAAAACAATTTTTGAATGAAAAAGTTCCGTAATTATTGCGGAATTTTTTTCAATGATTTTTTTTTTCTTAAATTTTAATTTACATAAAAGTAACTTTTCCAGTTAGTTAATGATATTAGTAACCAAAATATAGATTTATATAACATATTTAAGATTTCACTTTTCCATTTTAGAGCTACTGAAGACATTAAAATCTGTGGTTATGATATTCCAAAAGGAACCATAATCATGGCGAATAACTGGGGACTGCACAACGACATCAAGTACTGGAATGATCCAGAGAAATTCCAGCCTGAACGCTTCCTGTTAGAAGATGGAACGAAAGTGAATCTAAAACCTGAAAGCTATGTTCCTTTTTCGTATGGTGAGTATTTTTCCTTAAATAGGTTTGATATAGAGAAACAATAAATTGCATCTGTAATTTGTTTTTCTATGAAAGAATTAATTAAAAACAAGTAATATAAAAAATAAAGTCAATTCCTGGCGCCATCTATTATTAGATACATGCAACTTAAAAAAAAAAAAACTAAAAATAATTAATTAAATTTAATTACTGAATTAATATTTGAAAAAACTGTATTAACATCAAGTGTGTCATCCAATACAAGTTCAAAAAATGTATTTGAACTTGAGTGGATGAATAAAAAGTATTTTATGAACGATTGAAAATATGAGCAAGATATGTATAACTGGTGGGCTGAAAGGTTCGTAGGCTAACACATAGATGGCGCTACTAGTATTAAATCCATATGAATTTTAGTTAGCCCTAACCTTCAAAAGACACGTTTATAAATTTGACATCTGTTGCACTATTAGTATGTGAGTTATAGCATTTTTAGTGGAGCAACTTTTGAAAAATGGATAAAAAAGGAATTTCGTGTGTTAATAAAGCATTGCTTTTGGCGAAAAAATACTATTGAAGCCAAGGCTTGCTTGATAAACTTGATAAACTTTATTCGGACTTTCTTTGCACCAGGAAAATCAACCGTAGAGAAGTGGTTTGCTAAATTTAAACGAGGCGAAATGAGCACCGAGGACGATGTACGCAATGGACGCCCCAAAGAGGCTGTTACCGACGAAAACATCCAAGAAATCCACAAAATAATTTCTGATAACCGTAAAGTGAAGTTGATTGAGATAGCTGAGACCCTAAAGATTATTTTCAGGCCACCTGTTAATATATAAAAATAAATTTAAAAATTTAAAGTCAATTCCTACTTTTTTTCACTATATTGCAGAAGGTCCTTTTTATAAATAAAGTTGAAACTTTCCTCTTACATTTGGCGCCATCTATTGGTTGATACATACAACTTAAATCTAAGAAAAAAAAATTAATTAAATTTAATTAATGAATTAATATTTGAAAAAACTGTATTGACATCCAGTTTCATGCTGAGAAAAATGTATTTGAACTTGAGTGAAGGAATAAGAGTATTTTATTAACGATTGAAAATTTGAACAAGATATAGTAGGAATTGAATAAGCAAATAATTTTTTATTTGTATATTCCTTTCATTAGCAAATGAAAATGAGATACAGTGCATTTGATTTCAAAATGAATTTCTTTAAATTTTTACTTTTCATATCAAGAGCAAAATTAGGAAGTTTTTACAATTAAAGGCTTTTGTGGTGCTTGATAAAATTCTTTTTTAAACTTTTCTTTTCATTTCATGGATTGCAAATTTCTTTTATCACGACAATATTATATTAACAAATAAAAATAGCTGACTGGAAAGTAAAAAAATAAAAACTATTTGACGAACAAAATTTATTTTAAAATTCAAAATAAAATAAATAATTAAATGTTAATTACATAATCCAGTGCGTTTTTGGAATCACGTCATTTAAGTCCCATGAAAATTTTTGTTATATATGTTTCACTAACAAATTTTGCCTACTATCCCCTTATTGCAAGAAGCTCAAGTATAAGTAGTACTAATATTAAACTTCTGATTTTCACCTCTGTGCTTTCACGTCCTCTCCTCGCCTATTCTTGCCCGATATGGGCCTATGCCGCTAACCATAATTCTAAAAGCTCAATAAAATGACCATTAGACAAATAGCGAATGCCAACTGGTTCATGAGAAACGATGATATTCAAAGATTCATCTCCATGCTATCTCTTAAAAAGTACTGGAAAAAAAAAGCTTTCAGAATTATTCTTCAATAATATACTACTGTGCCCAAAAAAAAAGCAAGACCATTTTTTTTTTCAAGAACTCTTTATTTATTCTCCCAAATTTAATTCATCGGCTTCAAAGTAATCCCCTCCAGACACAATGCACTTATGCCAACTTTTTCCAATCCTCAATGCATGCTAAAAAGTCATCGGCAGGGATAGACTTCAAAGCGCGCGCTGATTCTCGTTGAATCTCTTCAATCGTCTCAAAACGGTGTCCCCGGAGTAGTCTTTTAGGTTTAGGTAATACAGTCGCACGGTGTGAATACAGTGGTTGTGGAACGATATGGGTTTCATTTTTGGCGAAAATGTAACGAAGAATCATTGCAGTGTGAGCTGGTGCATTCAGTGTTTTCGGTACCAATCTAGATTTGACGCGTTTTAGGCCCAAAATGGAATTGGCCGATCCTTTTGAAGTTTAAAGCATCATTATCAAGGCCTCTAATTATAAATCGACGGTTTGCAAGCACAAAATCTTCTCTTTTTGGACGCGAGCTACGTCAGTTGAGGTTGAGGGTCGACCAGAGGGCTCTTCGTTTTCAACGCGTTCTCTGCCTTCTTTGAACTGTTTATACCACTTCTAAACATTTCTTTCCGTTATAGGAATGCTCACCGAATGCCTTATGTAACATTGTATACGTTTCCACAAACAAAATTGAATGCAAGTTCTTTGCTCAATTAATTCAGACATTTCAAAAATTGCCGGAATTAGTTTTAGCGTCTCACAAAATCAAGCGTAACTCAAGCACTAATGAATATTTTGAACTCAAATTTTACACAGATGTCAAGGACAGTGCCAGCAACCTAAAAAAAAAAAAAATTAAAATTCTATAAGCTCCGGGAATTTTAAATTTAAAATTGGTCTTACTTTTGAACACAGTAATAAACAACCACCAACATCTGGCCATTTAAGAACACTATAAACCGCATTCTAATTTTAAAAGACCTAGGAATATTCTGCTATAATCTACCTAAATTCAATTTTTGAATTTCTATACTTTTTTTTTTAATTCTCACTGACTCCTTTTAACTTCTGGGCATTGCAAGCCATGAAGCCCCATCAGGGAGCTGCAATAATCTACAAGATCAGCATGTTGCCAAAATGAATATATGTTGGATATTTTATTAATAAGAATTTAAATATTATACTTAATTTAAATTTCTATCAAATATATTATATTCATAACAACAACGAAGCCTATAGACTTAAATGATAAAGTCTAAATATAGTTATAGATCAGAAAAAACAAGAATACTTTTTTTGAAAATTGTGGGAATCAATAATCATTAAAATAACGAAATGTAACTCTGTATTGCATTAATATCCAATATCCATTGATATTAATATATAGTATATTATATTTTAATATATTTTATTATATTATATTATATTTATAATATATATTTTATAATATATTATATTTTGTATTTATATCTATAGATATGCATTTACTCTTTTTTAACTTTGTTGTTATCTCCAGAAAAAGTTTATTTTAATGTTGTTCTTAAACTGATAACAAAAAATTTTAAGTTTGCGAAAATGTTGTTATGCGTTTTTCAAATAAATAAGGTTTGCAAAATTTATCTTTGTAATGCTATCAACTTAGCTTGAAAGTAGATTAGATAGCTCGATATTTTAAACTTTGTTTATGCGTGTCAGAAATGGATAATATTTGTTTAAAAGCACTTTACACTATCATTACTTCAGTCTGAACTATTAAAAATAATTATTTTGAAAGAAATACAAGCATTTCATCATTTACTTGAGCATTCGTACTAATTCTAAAACTTTTAGGGATTTTTTTTTATTGGACGTTAAAATATTGGTTGGTTTTAAAAGAGAAATAGGTAATGATGGCTTAGAGAAACAATTGCGTGTAAATAATTACAGTAATATCAAGAAACATGTATTGCCTAACTTGTATTATAGGGAATTCTTCTTCATTTGCGCAATAGCCCCATCTTGGGCCAAAATGCTATTTACATACTGGCTGATTTCTAGACAGGAGATATTATCTTTTACAGGGAAGGAGTGTCAACCCACATCCAGAAGTACGGGACCTACGGCTTAAAGTGGATTCCGAACTAATACAAGCATCCGTGGCACCGCCTGGACTCGAACCCGAAACCTGAGGCCCAAAGCGCCAGAGCGCTAGTCACTCGTCTATCAGACCCCATATTAATGAACTGTATGATCTAATTTAACTAAATACTAGCACTTTTCCAATTATGCTATAACTATCATTTATTGTGGCGTCATGTCAGCTTATTGTCCTATATGCTGACATGCCACAATAATGATAGTTGTAAGCAAAAATAAGCAGGTAGCGTAAAGGAGTAATCCGTTGCCCTTTTTGTTGAAATCACTGCTTTCAGAAACGAGGAGACTTGAGGGTGATTGTGGTGTGTAAAGCATCTCGTATCCATAGTCAGGCTAATGGTGGGCGTTTATATGGTTTTCTTTATACAACACGCAACTGAGGTGTAAAAATCCCCAAAGTTCTCCCTCAGGATGCACCATCTCATCACTCGTTGTGGGATGTATGAGACTCAACTATGTTACATGTGCAAAAAAAAAAAAATAAACAAAAAATAAAAATAAAATAAAATTTGTCAGAAAATCAAGTTATTTTAAAAAATTACAAGTCTTGAAATTAAAATGTATAAGTCTAATATAAAGGTTTAAATAATTCAATATTATAAATTTCTATCAAAGTTATACCGATCTCAGTATGAAGTCCAAAAAAAAAAGAATATCATTGAAACATACGTGCAGCTAACTTGCGGAACGATTCCAGTTCAAATAAGCTGCCGATGTTAAGGATCTGTTTTTGTAAAATAATAACCGTAATAATCATAAGATTCGAGTAATCAAAAAAGAATTTTTGTTTTCAGGAAAAAAAAAAAAAAAAAAAGTTTTTTTATTGAGATATTAGTCAGAGCTGCTCAACTACAGAAAATAAAAAACACTTCTAATTTTGTTCCTTTTTATCAAAAAAATGTTCGTCGCTGAATTTAAATAACTCGTATTAAATATTGTAAATTGTAGAAGTAAAGTTATCGTTTTCATCAAAAAAATTTTTTTTTTTTGTATCACCTTTCATAACTTTTTAGAAATTTTTAAGTGTGAAATAGTGCTGTTCTAATGGTTTTTTTTAGAAAATAATAGTTCGAAAAATAATAGTTAAAAATAATATAATAGCTTGAAAATAGTTAATGAAAATAATAAAAAGAATTTTCATCTTATTTTTAAAATATTATTTAAAAATGCCACCAGATGGCGGCAGGCGTTTTACGTTTGACACTGTTTTTTACGCGGGGTTAAAGAAACTGACTGAAAATTATTACTTGGTGGAGCAGTTGTTAAAGGTAATAAAACTATACGATGCTTAAACAAGTAATTATTTCTTATTAATTGATTTAAATAAGAATTTCGTAATTTTTTGGCTATTCACAAGAAAAAGATTAATATTTGAATTATAGTAATGGCTGGATTATGGTTAGGGTAATAAATGAATTATGGCACGGCAGAAATTTTGCGTTCGACATTTTTTTTTTTTTTTAAAGTAGAGGTTACAGCGGAGTCTTCTAATTCGGCGCGAATAAATGAAGAATCTCGCTGGCCCCCTTTACAGCAACTGAAATTTACTTTCTGAAAATTAAATTAGTTAGTGGAGCTGCTGCTAAGCAAATAATTAATTCTTATTAGTTAATTAAAATTAGAATTTCTAAATTTTTGATTTACACAAGAAAAAGAATGATTAATATTTGAATTTTGGTAATGGTTACAAACGATAATAATATCTCGATCTCCATCATTATTTTCTTAAATCACATGATAGTTCATTATTCAATACATATTTTTCTAATTTTTTTTTTGTCTTTTTGTAATAAATATTCAACTTTAAATATATTCATTTTTCATTCTATACGTCATATTTCCAATTTGTAATGAATTTTTTTAATATATGCTGAAACAAAAGTTAATTATAATCTCTTTATTTGTCAATGTATTAAAATGTGTTCTTTTCCATTCAGGTAAAACGAAATTGCCCCGGAGAAGTCATAGGAATGATGGAACTTTTGTTTTATTTCGTGGCAATCATGCAAAGGTTCCAAATCCTTCCACCCAAAGGCAAGGCTCCAAGGTTGGAGGGAACTCTGGGACTGACTTACCACGCTGTTCCACAAGAACTTCGTTTTGTAAGAAGAGAATAATGTGTAAAATATATAATCCAGCTTGTTCAAAAGTCATACAGAACGTATTGCAGTGAAAATGCAACATGTTGAAAACACAGTGGATTTTATTGTATTATTAAAAATAAGACTATGCGCTGCCAAGTTACAAAAGATGAAACAAAAAACAACCAAGAAAAAATATTTGTGTAGAATGAAAACACGACTGAACTCGACTCATATAACTCGACTGAAATTATATAAATAAGCACTAAATAAAAATTTCATATTTTTATTTTTAAGAATATAATAGTATTTGTGTGGAAAATAAATGGAAAACTAATATTGCAAATTGTGTACCTTTTTTTTTATTACTATCGTTTTTAATAACGCGGCGATAGGCTTCTTTTAATACTGGCGCCATTTAGTAGCATAAAACACCAGTAAAAAAATAAATATAAACCTTATTTTTTACAGGTATTAGATTTTTATGTATGTATACTGGTATTAGATTTTAATTATAAATAATAAATAATTATTTGTTATTAAAAATATTATTTATCTTAAAAATTAAGTTATTTTTGACTGCAAATTTATGGTACGAAGTAATAAATTCGAAATATATATGAGACGAGAGAGAGAGAGATATATATATATAAATAAATAAAAAAATAAATGCAAAATTGTGTAAATATGCCTATTGCTTGATCTATATAGTAAGTTTGTAATGATTGTCAAAGATACATTAAAATAGCATACAAAAATATTGGGTTTACATCAATCTACAAAATATACTATGTGGAAATCAATTTGTATATATATATATTTTATATTAAAGAAAAGTTTAATTTATATTGCTAAAAAGGATAATTGAAGCTAATTATAATTTATTACACTATCGGTTTTACTTAATATTCCTTATAAATACTAAATTTCAATAAGTTTCTAATAGAAATCTTCTACATAATCTAAAATAGTTATAACCATTTACTTAAAAATCTCGAATAAAATCAAAGTAGCATTCATTGTGGATAGGATTACTTTCATATACGCAATAAAAAATATTAATAGCAATGATATTTTATTAACTCTCCACGTTTCTGAAAGAAGTGACTGCAACGGTCTCCTCCATTGGATTCCAATCTTGACTGCAGCGCATGCTAGTTGGGCAAGTTACCTCTGAATCATGAGACTGCCAATTAATTTGTTTTACAGCTATATTTTTTAAAATCGAAACTGATGAACTAAAAATAAATCATTTCAAAATTAATTTCCTTCCGAGGTAATTTTTCCTTTCTGATGAGTTCCGGAAGTTTTACTTCCTTTTCACAAATATTTTTGAATTAAATTAATTACTATTTCATCATAAAAATTGACTTTACTATTATCGATTATTTAAGATGACATTACATTAAAAGCAGGATATCAAAACTTCCGCTTGCTTTACTTCCGGACAATTTTATATCTTTTAAAAAGATGTTCTACCGTTTTTCTTTCTTTCTTTCTTTTTTTTTTTTTTTTCTTTTTTTTTTTTCCGTTTGTGACAGTTCGGTAATTTCTTACTGCAGTGCGTGTTGCTATAACACACAAATTGCTTCCTGTTTTTTTTTTTTTTTTTTTTTTCCCATTTTGCCACCGAAAAACAAAAGAAACAATATAAAAAAAAAAAATTTAAGTCAATTTTCACTCTATTGCAGAAAGCTCTTTATAAATAATTTTTATTCATTTTTTTAAGTTTATCTGACGCCATCGATTGGTAGATATATGCAACAAAAAAACTAAAATTAATTAATTAAATTTAATTACTGAATTAATATTTGATGAAACTGTATTAACATCAAAGTGTCATCCACTACAAGTTAAAAAAAAAATGTATTTTTAACTGGAGTAGATGAATAGAAAGTATTTTATGAACGATTGAAAATTTGAACAAGATATATATACGGAGAGTGTGAGCTAATAGAAGGAATTGAAAAAAAAAATGCAAGAGTATGAAGGATCCAGTTCATGTCACAATGAAAGCTACACAGTACACGATTAACTGAACTTCAATGATACAGTTAAAGTAATGCTTGTATGTTTTATGCGAATTTATTGACAGTACAAGTCCTGATACGTAGCCCAGACTCTGGTTCTTATTCACTGGCGGGATCCGTTGCTGCCACTGCTTTCAGAAAACGATTAGATTTGAAAGTTAATGTTTGAATTTGTCTTTTAAATAAGAAAAAAAATTTGAAGGGAAAAAAACCCATCTCTAGATTTTTGCTCTAAAAGGAAAATCTCAACCATATATTTTTAATTCAAATAGTAATCAAAATCTTTTTAATATGCTGGATTTGAAACAGGAAGTACATCAAGATTAGAGAATAAAATATTTACGAAATAATATGGTGGCTATGGCGTTCGGACCAAGGTATCGGGTTCAAATCCGTTCGTAGTTCGGAATCCAAAGCCGTAGGTGGCAATATCGTAGAATTAGTTTCCATGAACGCCCCCTGGCAATGCAGAGTAAAGATGGCATAAAAGATCACGGTCTATATTTGCCTGCTGAAAAAGAAAAACGAAATATGCATTTCGATAAAAGTTTTACGAGAACATTGTTAACTTATCTCAGATTTTACACCGAGTATTTTTTTTTTTCCTTCTGCTTAATAAACCAGCGCAGACCTGATGGCCGAGTGAATAGCGCTCTGGTGCCACAGGTTTCTGGTTCGTGTTTTGCGGTGCCTTGGTTGTTTGTAGAGATTCGAATCCATTTTAAACTATAGTTCCGGTCTAAAAACAGGGATGGGCAAAGTACAGCCCGCGGGCCAACACGACCAGCCGGAAGGTTCTATCCGGCCGCGGATTTTTTAATTTGCCGGTCTGTGGCAAATTAAAAGAAATATATATTTATATATTATACATCCATCTTCTTTTCTACTTTGATTAAATATTATTTTTTTATGAAAAAATTATTATTTTTAATATTATTGTTTTTACCTCATTTCCCGAGATTAAATTCAATACCCTCAGTAAATCAAGAGAAGCTTAAGAATTATGAAGATAGCTTGAAAAAACTGCATTTTGAGTTCGAACGCAGATTTCAAGATTTCAGTGCCATTCAAACAGAATTGGATATTTTTACCATGCCTTTCAACGTAAATTGTGAAGCAGTGAGGTCAGATTTGCAGGTTGAATTAATAGAGTTGCAATCTAACAATCATCTCAAGTAGTTTTTCTAAATATGCCAAAGTTAGGTTTTACAAACCATTTGAACATTTTTTTTCAAATTTAATATCTCACGGCCAGAAAATCAGTGCGATATTTGCTTTATGTTATATATATGAACAAGGGTTTTCAACTATGAACCTTAGAAAGAATTATTTCAGAAGTAGACTGACAGATGAGCATTTAGTCTCGTTCCTTAGAATCAGTACATCTCACTTCGAACCTCAATATAAGGAACTTTTAAAAATAAAATCGCAATTTCATTCATCTAACATTTAAATTGTAATACTTGTATATTGTTTTTAAAATTGTAGAAAAATTTATCTTGGCCAGCTAAACTTTTTTTCCCCGATTTTTGGCCCGCGTCAGAAAAGGTTTGCCCATCCCTGATCTACATATATGATGTTCTAGTGGTTATTGACCTAGGTCAGAGTGCCTGGCATTTGAAAGTTTCACGGATTTAATAAAAAATTTAAAGTTTTACCAAAATATTATGCAAAATATGCCGTTATTAAAAACAATAAATTTATTAGTAATAAAATACATTATTCTTGTAAGAAATTGAACTTAATAAGTCGTTTTCGATATAAAATTCATAAAAAATTATTCTTTGTACTTAAATCTCTAATGTCAATTGTATAAAATTATATGAATATTAAAAAATTTACAAATAGAAAAAAATCTTAAAAATTTGAATTCTATTGCAAATCACTTTGTAGGTAAATAGAATTTGTAGCAATTAATTATTAATATAATTTAGTAATAATAAATTTCATTAAAGAGGAAACAATTAAATTTTTCTATACCGCAAAAAAAATTACATCTGTATTCCACTTGTATATCGATAAATATAAACACTTTAATATGTCAACGTCATTCTCTAGTTTGGTGAATAACTAGCAAAGTATGCAAAAACAGTTGTATGACAAATTTCATACAGACAAGTCATATTGTCAATGCAAGGTTTGTTGTCTCTATTCTTAAAATAGTACATAAATAATCAAAATTATCGAATACCCGTGTTCTTTTTGCTAATGAGAAATTCCTAATACTGGGTCACAAATGATATAATTTTTTTAATTAAATTTTTTTTTTTTTAATTTTTAATTTAGGTTTTTTCTGTAATTTTTTTTTTGCATTTATTACTTATTTCCCTTAATTAAAATACAGCATAGAAGCAATACGCTTTATAGCAATAAGCTTTTTCAATGCAGCATGATTTAGATTTTTATTGTATATTGTAAAACGCATCTTTAAAATATCGCCTGCATGTTCGAATTGATAAAAATTCTTTTTATGGCTTTTTCAAAATAAAAATTTTCTAAATAAACACAAAAGTTAGCATTTCAAATGCAAAATACATATTGCATTAATACAATAAATTATCTACTTTTTCAGCAAGCAACTACCTTTCATTTTGAAAATTATATAACAAATCAGTTTAGGATTCTTCCAATAAAAGAATAATCAAAACATTAAAAAGTTAAATAAATCAACAAGTAAAATAGTAGTGTATATGTAAACTATGAATAGTAGTAGTTTGTATTTAAAAATAAAAATATTTTATTAAATAATTAGAATAACATTTACAGAAGTTAATAAAATATTCCTATTAATAAAATTCATTACAGTTCCAATGTGTTTTAAAAAATATTTACATTCAATTTTTAAAGATATTTATAAATGATTAGAGAAAATTATTTGTTTACTGGTAAGCTAATAATAAATCACCCTTTATATTTGTATAATTCTATCAATATTAAATTATATATAAATTATACAGTTTACTGCCTGCAGTTATGTAAATTATCTAAAATGGATTTCATTGATTGAAATGAAATCAATAGTACTCATTTTATTAATGGTGTCCATCAAAATTTTAGCTGTTAAGAAAAAGATAGTGTTATTTAATATTTTATTATTATTCATATGATCAACTTATCATTTTCATTCGATGACAAAAAAATGTTTGATTGTATTATGATTGAGATTTAATATTCTCCAAAAAAAAAAAAAAAAAAAGATTGAAGATTTCTTATCGATTAAATTTAAATAAGTGGATATCGTCTTCAAGGAAAATAAATAATTTACGAAAATAATAACATTAAAGAGTTTTTTAAAAGCACGATTTTTATTGGATAGCCTTGCAGTAATTGGCGATGTCGAGTTTCTATTTTGAACTTTTAGTTTGTTAATAATAACTATGTTTTCCAGAAAATGTCGAAGACTTTTTTCATTTAACAATGTATTATTTCAGAGGTAATCTCTATCTCACATGTATGGCAGAAACCCTTGTTGTATTGTAGAAGAAAAAAATTTTGTGAGGGCTGGTTTAATTTATGAAACAAGAGTAATACATTTTTCTTAATTTTTCACGTAGCTCTGGTATCTATAGAGCATTGCCTTCATTTTTCATTGATCTCCATGGAATTATTTTCCAGTCTACGGATTAAAAGTATCCAACATTCGTATGGAGATAATGGAAATTTTAGTTTTAATTGTAGAGTTTCGATTCGAGCTTTCCCAGTTAAGAAATCGAACTCGCTTTTTACCAAGCCTGTTCAGGTGTATAACATTAATGCAACATAAATGAAACGTATTTGTTTTCAATACAAGTTTATTTCAAATGCAAAGTAATTTTCTACATTCATCCAAATTATTTTACATCAATATAAAATCAATGAACACAATTATTAATGATAATATAAAGTGTGTAACAATTACGCATTTATAGGGGTAAGGGGTGCTTCCCTCATTGGCTGACAAAATGTTTCCCTCAGACAAAATGTGCACTTATCCGAAAAAGCAGCCAATCCACGTGCATCTGGGAGCATTGCCTATGCAGCAGACTCTTCTGAATCCCTGGATGCAGCAATCGGCTAAAAAAATATGAACAACACAAGTACGTATTAGTTTTCTTAGGATTGTCTGAACAGAGAATATATACATAATTGTTTGGTTTATTTCAGTTATTATGTAGAATGCTTCCTTTTTCAATTCCTTCTATTAGCTCACACTCTCCCTATATATACATTGTTCAAATTTTCAATCGTTCATAAAATGCTTTTTATTCAGCCACTCAAGTTCAAATAAATTTTTAAACTTGTAATGGATGACACTGTATGTTAATACAGTTTTTTTCAAATATTAATTCAGTAATTATATTTAATTAATTAATTTTAATATTTTTAGATTTAAGTTGCATATATCTTCAAATAGATGGCGCCAGATAAACTTAAAAAAATGAATGAAAAATTATTTATAAAGGACTTTCTGGAATAGAGTGAAAAAAAGTAGGAATTGAATTAAAAAAATTTTTTATATTACTTGTTGAGAGTTTATTTGCATATGCACTGTAGAATGAGAACACTAAAACTGTCCAAAGTTCGTATCCACCTTAATAATATTTGCGACAAATTTAGCATTGATGGTAGACAATCTTTCTTAAAATTACTAGAAACAATATCAGTGCATTTAAGATATTATAAAGGATAATTGATCAATAGGTTTCAAATTCAGAAAGTAGAAAATTTTATATAAATTCAATTCTTCATTTGCATGTTTATATTATGCAATAAAACAATAATTTATTACAGTAAAAATAGGTTTTCGATGCATAAATATTGTAGATATTCTTGACGATAGTTGAAAACTTCAATAATTAATTGAATAATTGTGGTGAACTTTCATCATAAATTAAAGTGAGTTAGAATTACAATAATGTTATTTGTTTCGATTGTAGGCTACTATTTAAAAACTGAAATAAGTTGTAAAATGTAAAATTAAAAATAAAAGCTTATAAGTACCGTCAATTTGAGTCGATTGATTAAGTTGCTAATTAACATAAGAACATTATTTTTTAACAAAATCAAACTTTTTTTTTTTGCGTTGAGGAATTTGTAAAAGAGGAAATTTGTAAGAAAGGGGATACTCATTTACGAAAACATTTATCGATGGAAGAAAAATGTTTGGGGCACACTATTCTAGAAGATGGAATAATAATCACTTAGTAAAATATCTAAAGAATACGATGAGTGATGTTGAATTTTTAATTCTAAAGCAATAATCACATTAAGAGCCCTATTTGTGGTATGCAATTTTAACTAATCAGCAAGAATAACACCTTTTATTCAATGATGATTGCTTCCAACGGGATAAATCTTGTACGCCTTACTTTTGTTTTGTGAATATAGAGATTTAATTGTTTTTTTTTTCCTTCTAATGCAGCTAGCAAATAGACCGTGATCTTTCGCCATAAGGGCTGCACCGATGTTACTCACTTTGCATTACCCAGGGGGCGCGTGTAACTTGATGGTAAGCCACGAACGCGGAGTAACAATGCCCCCGCAGCGCTCTACGATCCTATTAGGACCGAGACCTACGGCTTAAAGTGGATTCCGAACCACTACAACACCCATGGGCAAAGCCGGGATTTGAACCCGGTATCGAACACTAGAGCGCTAACCATTCGGCCATAAGGCCCCTGAGATTTAATTGTTTGCCATGCGAAAACAACTTATTGGGGGACGATGCCAACTGAATTCCACCATAACACAAAGTTGGCTTCTTGGCGATAAAGACTTTACATTCCCTATAATTAAATGTTTCCGTGATAAAAATAATGTAAAGACATAAAGCTAAAGTACTGGATCAAATATGCATTACACATCACATCAAATCAGAAAAGAAAAATTATTCGTTTTTCTTATTTTCCAATGATTCGTCACTGAAACGGAGTTAGAGGGGGAAAATATTACTGTTGTATCAACTCTGAATAGTACGAACAATTTTCTGTAGGACTCAGGAGCATTTATTCGTGAGACTGAAATAGCCTTTCCCATCAAGCCATACTGTTCATGACACGAAAAAAAAACCATGCTATCCGAACTTTAAAGAAAAGAAGACACATGTTTATTACTTTGCTGAATCATCAAATGCATAAGTTGATCAAGTAATCTTAAAAGTTACTTCTCGAAAAACATAATTGTACCTCCAATTGCAGCCTGTTTCGGGCAGCAGTCCCACTTGCCGTCGTCCTTCTTGCAACAGTCCGCCGTGGCAGGACAGAGGTGGAGCATGTCCTCGCACATCTCGACGCCCGTCTCGTTCAGTTTCTGGCTCAGCACCCTATACTCTGGTAAGGGCACACCCGGTTCATCCGACATCATAGGACCTATGGAAGAAAAAAAAGAAGAAAATACCCGGTAATTTAATGTTGCCTGTCAATAAAAGACACAGGCGTTTATATATATATAACGTTTTGCTCAGGAAGATTTAGGTGCACTGGCATTGTGAATTTTTCATTATAGTCCTACACGAAGAGACTATACGCCGATCGTGAATTCTTATCAGGATGCCTGGTGGGCTTTCTGTGTCTTGTTCCCAATACGTAAGTACATGAAGTATGATTAGTTTTGAAAGTCCCAGTCTTATCCATCTGGTGGTAGGCGGGGAGTACAAAGTCAGGAAATGAAGCCCTTAGCGATGGAAAAAAATTATTTTATAGCATGCTGAATTCGTCCTGAAAACTGGCTGTTACGGCTGTTAAAATGGCTGTTACATGTTTGATCATCAATACTAAGCACTAAATTTTTTAATGACAGCGTATCAACCCCAAAAAGATAAAAGAACAATCCGAATGAAAAATTTTTGCTTATTGATTTTAATCATTTGCGTTTAAAATGTTAATAAATAAATTGATTAATTAATTTTTAAAAACATTTGCATTACAAAATTATATATTTATTTTAATTCAAAATAAATTTAAGAGTTTCATATTAAATTAAATTTTTAATTAAATTTTATTTTATAAAATAGGTAAAAAAAAAAACTTAAAAAATATATATGTACAAAATTAAAACATTAAAATTAAATTTTTTAATCACATTTAAAAGCTATTTTTGAGAAATTAAAAGTTCTAATTTATATCATTTCATTAATTATAAAACATGCAGTAGATTTCATTTATTCATTTCATCATTCCATTTTTAAATTGAAAAAGTTATGTCTATAAGAGTAAATAAAGCCAAAGTCGTCTAATAAATTAAACTTCGGATTATGAATATTTTACTTACTTGGCAGGGCTGATGAAAGTCCTACCAGCAAAACAACAAAAAACACCCTGAAAGAAAAAGAAACCAAATTGGCATGTATATAAACATGGGGCCCCATCTATGAAAATATGTTGTAAATAAACAAGTAACTCTTAATTTTTAACTTATATTTTTAGTTGTCTAAAATTTTAATAATTATTTATAGCTTAATTTGTTTACTTCATAGGAATTATTATGTAAATTTGATTTATTTTGTAAATAAATGTATAAAGCAAAAATTATGCGTAAATATCACCATGTTGTCATTAATAGCATCAGGGTTAGTGATGTTGAATATTGATCTCCCTCGATGTTGCTAAAGATTGGTCAAGGAAGGCAAATCTGAGTATTTAGACAATAAAAAAAAAACTGGTAAGTTTGCCAAGTAAGCAGTATTTAGTGAATTCCTCGAACAGTTATAAAATGCTCCTACAGCAATTAACTGATTCAGCTGAATATCTGCTCTCGTTTGGCTATCTCGTTGTGTTCTATTAACAATTGATTTAACATCTTTCGCCAATTTGTTTTAATTTTTACTGTTTAATCATTTTTAATTTAATCCTGTATTTTTAAAATAAACTTTAACTTTCCTGGAAGTCCACACACAAAAATAATATGAGCCCCGAATTCTGCAATGATATAATCGTGTGTCCAACTCGTGCACCAATAGGAAAAAGTGCAGCTATCGTGCAAAAGGACACAGGTTTAATTACGCCGCTGGCGTTTGTTGCATTGGAGTAAATGCATTAAAAAATAAAATAAATTTAAAAAATAGCGGTCACTGCGATCAATTGCTTTCAGAACAATACTGCTTTACAAATGTGACAGAACGACTTTTTTGTCTTACTGATTGGTATTAGAATGAATACCAATTGGTGTCAGAATGGTTACTACTTTATCCATTGCATGCAGAATGATTCCTACTTTAGCAATTGTGCCAGATTGACAATTACCTTACTAACAGTTAGCCTAACCTTTTAGGAGATGGTTTTTTGCTCCTGCTGTGAAACTAGAGAACCATCCATTATTCAACTACTTACAGAATCAGGGTATCTTATAATCTCCTCTTAACATTTTTGCATTCGGTGGCACGGAAACGTATCATACTACTTATGGACCAGATGGAAAATCATCAGTTTAAAAGAGTATAGAAGAAAATGAACTGTTAATCACCCTAAGCAATTATGATGCCTGAAGTATTGATTGAGTTCTCTGCATCATTATTTCCCTTCAAATGAAGGTACTTTGTTTTACATAATATTTTATATACCATGCCATATATATTTATATACCATGCTATTTTATATACCAGTGACATTCTATTTTTATATAACATGCCATACTATATATTTTATACAATACTTATAACCATTGCTTATTCTTTCTGTATTGTATACTCGTCGTTTCCTTAGGCTTATGCTAGGTTACGTAATATATATATATGCTTTGAATGAAATTTTAATTTTTTAATTTTATTTTTTTTTCCTGTCATTTATAAGTGGTAGTTGGTTTTAAAAGCATGGGTACTTGCGGGATAAAACATAAAGTAAAGTCCTTTTATAACGCAAATGAATAGTTTTATAGATTTATGGCCGCACTTTTATAAGATCCAAATAAATTAACGCATATTTAATTAAATTATTAAATTTATGCCTACGGTTTCTGATCCATTCTTTAAATGAAGGTTAAATAATTAATAATAATTTCTTAAATATAAAATCGATGAAAGCTAAAAACTTACCCAATGAATTTCATAGTTGAGCTTTTGTTTCTGAACACCTAGTTGTCTCAAATTGATACAATTTGAATAATTAAGCCGTCATTACCATTTTATACCATTTTTTTTCCGGGGCACTGGAGAGCAGATTAAGTGGAATGCAAATATCAAGAATGATAATATACCATTGTTATTAATATTTTTGGATGCGTATGTGAAAGTAATCCTAACGAGAATCGCTCTGATTGGATGCCCACAGGGAGAATGAGAAAAATATTAAGAAAATAATTTGTTGAGCGGGCATTACTTTGCAGATTTTATCACTATATGATAAATAAGGAGTGCTTGAAAGTTTAATGCGTAGTGAATATGCAGGAAAGATAATACAAAAATTTGCGAAAACAAGTTTTAAATATAACAATGTATAAAATGAAGTAGGAAAAATTAGTGACAATTTAAAAAAATTACTTCTTAAACAAATGAAATGATTGCATTTTAATTTGCTATGTTAATGTAAAAAAAGATATTCAAGTAGCCTAGTGGATCTGAACTACGTAGTTGAGTTTCAAAACCTAATGAGAAAGGCTGAACCGAATGCTACTGTATCTATACTGGTGATGAGAACGTTAAATCTGTAGGGCTGAAAATACTAGTCTGAGTTGGGAAAAAGAGATGAATATATAAACTTCCCAGATATTTCTCTGCGACTGTTCGTTGGAAATTATGGTGAAAAAAAAGGGTTGTGCAACGTAACATCCCTCATATTGAGGTCCTGGATATCGCTGAAGCTTCTAGATACTACTGTTTAAAAAAAGTAAAACCAATTTTTTTAATTTAAATTCCCGGGGCTTATGGAATTTCATTTTTTTTTTTTTTTTAGGTTGCTGACACCGTCCTTGACATTTGTGTGAAATTTGACGTCAAAATATTCATTAATGTTCGAGTTACGCTTGGCTTTGTGAGACGCTAAAACTGATTCCGGCGATTTTTGAAAAGTCTGAATTAATTGAGCAAAGAACTTGCATTCAATTTTGTTTGCGGAAACATATAGAATGTTGCAGAAGGCGTTCGGTGAGCATTCCTATATCGGAAAGAAATGTTTAGAAGTGGTATAAACAGTTCAAAGAAGGCAGAGAACGCGTTGAAGACGAAGAGCCCACTGGTCGGACATCAACCTCAACCGACGAAGCTCACGACCAAATTCAGTGCTTATTGACTTAGGTTAGAATATTTGGCATTTGAAAGCTACACGAATTTAATAAAAAAAAAAAAACTTAAAGGCTTACCTAAGTATCTTACAAAATATGTCAATATTAAGAACACAGAATAAAAGCGTTCTAGTGTAATTTATTAGCAATAAAATACATTATTCTTGTAAAAAACTTTTAATTTAATGAGTTGTTTTCTACGTACAATGCATAAAAAACTTTTCTTTATTCTTAAAGCTGTAATGTTGATTAAAAATTACATGGACAAAAATAATTTAAAAATAGAAAAAAAAAAAACTTAAAAATTTGAATTCTATTACAAATCGCTTTGTAGATGAATAAAATTTGTAGAACTTAGTTATTAATATAATTTAGTAATAATAAATTTCATTAAAGATGTAATAATTAAATTTTTATACCGTAAAATTTTTTATATATATTCTATTTGCATATCAATAAATATAAACACTTTAATATGTCAACGTCATCCTCTAGCTTGGTATATAATTAGCAAAAAAATGCTTTACAGTATTTGTTTTTCGTATGGCAAAAAAAAATCGGTAAATTTCACACAGACAGTTATTTTGTCAATACAAGGTTTTCTGTCACAATCTCTATAATCAAAACAGTTCATACAGTATATATCATAAAGATTATCGAATAACCGTGTTCTTTTTGCTAATGAACAATTCCTAAAACATCATAAATTATGTGATTAATTTTTTTAATTAAATTTTACAATTTTTTTTAATTAAATTTTTATGTGATTTGTTTTTTTTGGGGGGATGGCTGTAATTTTTTATATTTTTTACTTATTTCCTTAATTAAAATACGGCATTGAAATATAAAATTCCTTTCGATATTTAAAAAAAGTTGTAAATATTAACAGCCATAATGACACTGAGATATAAAAATATTTCCTAATGCAACACAAATGGGAAACTTTTATGCATTTAAAAAATTGCTTATTCTCTAAATTGCATGTGATTAAGATAATGGTGAATGTCTTAGTATTTTAAATAAAAATCACAAGTAAATGCTTCCAATGCATTTTAAAAAGAAGGCAACAAATAATTTTCCCAAAAACGCTTAAAGGCAACATCAAAGAATCGCAAAATTATTCAATTAAAAATTGTTCAATCCAATTTATCCTTTAAAAGACGTCCGCATGTATCAGCTCTCGTGAAACGATATCATCCTATTTTTTTTTATTACTGAAGCTAATACTAAATTACAATATTAAAATATTCGATAGAAAAACGACAAAAGATATTCATTTTTTATTATATATATATATACATATGATTTTGATATTTGTATACGTATATGTATTTGTTTTCATTTAAATATGAAACATTTTTATAAAAAAAATGGCAATAAGCTTTTTTAATGTAGCATGATTTAAATTTTTATTCAATATTGCAAAACGTATCTTCAAAATATCATCTGCATGGTCGAATTGATAAAAATTATTTTTATGGCTTATTCAAAATAAATCTACCACAAAATTTAACATTTCAAATACAAAATACATATTGCATTAATGCAATAAATTATCTACTTTTTTAGCCAACAACTTGCTTTCATTTTAAGGTTATATAACAAATCAGCTTAGGATTCTTACAATAAAAGAATAATGGAAACATTAAAAAAGTTAAATAAATCAGCAAGTAAAAATAATAAAGTATATTAGTAAACTATGAATTTTAATGGTTATTATTTAAAAATGAAAGATATTTTTATTAAATTATGTAGAATAATAACTATAGAAGATAATAAAATATTCCTATTAATAAAATTCATTACAATTCCAATGTATGCAAAGTTTTAAAAATTCTTAAATTAAATTTTTTTTCCTATTTATAAGTCATTAGAGAAAACTATTTGCTTATTGATAAGCTAATTATAAGCCGCCCTTTATATTTGTATAATTCTATCAATATTAAATTATAAATAAAATATACAGTTTACTGCCTGCAGTTATGTAAAATACATAAAATGAATGTCATTGATTGAAATGAAATCAATAAAAACTATTTCATCAATGTTGTCCATCAAAATTTTATCTGACAAAATAAGATAATGTTCTTTAATATATTACTAATGTTAATATAATAGATATATAATTTCCATTCGATGAAAAAATGTTTGATTGTTGATGTGATATTTTCCAAACAATTGTGTAATGATTTAAATATGTAAGTGGATATCGGCTTCAAGAAAAATAAATAATTTTCGAAAATGAAAAAGATAAAGAATATTTTAAAAACTCGATTTATAGAAAAAGCCCTGCAGTAAATGCCAATGCCGACTTTCCATTTAAACTTTTAGTTTTAGTTAATTAGCTATGAAGCTTCTTGATCAGTTTACAATTAAATTTAGCCCATTTACAATCCATTTTAGTGAACCAGGTTTGATCATTGACACCTTTACAATTTGGAACAAATACAATCCAGTGGTTTAAGAAGGTAATTTCTTTGCTCTTTTTACTAAAATCTAATGTAGAATTTTTCTGGTTTACCGATTTATAATGTTTATCTCCTGAGAAAACGTAGGAATATTCAGCTTTTTCAGATATGTTGCACTTGGGAAGATCTTCCACTACGTGAGAAGCTTACCACGTTAACTATTAAGTTTCTATTCAAAAAAAAAGCAAAAATTTTTATTTAAAATATATTGAGTTGTATACATCTAACAGGGATTCAAGATGTCTTCTTTGAATGTATAAAAAATATATTGTAACCCCGATTCCTCCTAGCCACGTCGAAGAACCCCCGTGGCGTTCAAGAGAAATGGTCAGTTGGTCTACGGACTCTCACTCGGAGAAGAAGTATATTTCGCAACAACTGCGCTCAGCCGAGTTTTGGGTTCTCAGTTTAAAAGTGGAGTCCTTAAAAAATCTATAATTATATGTCTTTAAATGCGTTCTATGTTATATGCTTCTAATTGAATGTGTGGGGTGTTCGTGCGTGGATAAATAAAGCTGTGAGTTCTGCAACTTGTGTCTCAAGTATCGCAACCCAACCACACCAGCTCAACCTGTACACTACAAAATGATTTTACCGAGAAGGATCAACTCGATGAGTGATTACATTGGAAGAAATAATTCTCGTAAAAAATGGAATAATAATTGGGAGAAATAATGCTCGGCTCTGTGTTTGTCGGCAGTATTCTCAAACCACCCCGATTCAATATTTGTCTTCGGATTATTTTTTTTTTTAAAAACAAATGTGTGATTGCATTAAATCCACTTCCGTTAAATTTGATGAAGGAACTGCCGTTAAAAGCTTTTGTATTATAGTCCATTACCCATTCTGATCCAAATCCAAAAATGCGTTAACCGAACTGAGAATAAATTGTAGACATATGCTATTGCAGCTTTTACAGAACATGTGTAAAATGTACAAATAGTGCTTCTAAATTTTCCGATTTTCTTTATTATTTCATTCCCCCTCCTCCTCCACCCTTGTTTTTACTAAACGCTCTCCGAATGCCTCTTACTATTGGCCGCTTTGAAAATTCTACCCAAAACCCTGGCATGTTTGAAGCTGGCATCAATTATCTTGTGAACTATTCATAATAACATATTTTTATGATATAAAAAAAAATCAGTGTTCTAGATGCTTGAAGTTGGCATCTATTGATAATAAAATATTCTTTCCTATGTAAAAAAACAAACAACTTAAGAATTCACATAAGTAACTTTATGCTTATACTTTTATAATTATGCATCGAGAGGAAATTAATGCAAAGGCAAGCAAATCCTGTATGGGTTGATTGTCTAAAAATTTGGTCATTTATTGTTTTAAAAAGAGTGGAAGATACGACGTCCTACGGAAAATAGTGAAAAAAAAAAAATCGTGAGCCCTTTTCACAAATGTTATCGAAAATAACAAAGTAAGGAGTTTAGATACCATCCTAATCAATTTTATTTCAGAAAAGTAATCAAATGAAACTCTTTTTATACAAGGTAGTTCGATTGTCAGGTATAACTTATTATTTTTTGTATTGTAAATTAGTAATTGAAATAAATATTTTGAAAAAGTTTAAGACACATTTGAGCAATGAGAAAACGAGTATGTGAGAAGTTCTAATCTAATAGTATAACCATACTTCGTTCTACGCACTGCAAGAGCAACTCCAGTGGGGCTTAGGAGAAATGGTTAGTAGGCCTCGAAACTCTCATCCGAGAGGGAGTACAGCGCAACCCGCGCTGTCGTTGAGAAACGTTTTGTTTAGTCTCTCACCCGGAGAGGTAGAATATTCCGCACATCCCACGCAAACCTAAGTATCGGATTTTCGGCCTAGAAGTGGAATCCTTTCACGAATCTATTATTACATAATTCTTAATATTATAAATAATAGAAATTATTTTTCTCTAATGCAGCTGGCAAATACTTAAACAGTTGTCTTATAATAAAAATTATAATGTGTCAAATATTGTTATTTAAATGTGTTAAATATTGCATGTGTCGTGTTTGTGCGTGTTTAAATAAAGCTGTAAGTTCTTAAACCTGTGTCTCAAGTCTCAACAAAACCACACACAAACAGAACAAAGCAGCTGCCCAACCTGCACATTACAATATAACGCCCAACGTGAGGCCCGTTAGAACCGACAACACTAAAATAACACTTATTGAACTCTTTATTGAAATTCTGAATTGATTCTGAATTCTTAATGAAGAAAATTTGATAATGGAGCTTTTGTTTCAATGAAAAAAATTTATTAACATGTAAATATAGTCCGCGAATTAAAAAAAAGAATAAACGAGATTTTGTTATTATTTAGTTAGAACAAGAAATAGTGAAAATAATGTACATTTAGAGAAAACACGAAAGATTACATAAAAATTAAACATATAAATAAAATTTGACTGATGATACATACACCAGCAAAAACCAAATAGCATCACCAACAACAAATAGTTTGTTTTTTTAGTTTGCATGCCATTATTAATTTGTGCTTGTTTTTAAACAAAGCATTCATGTAATATGGCGTGTTTGGATACTAAGCAATGATAAATATCTTTTAGAGAAAATGTCGCAGAGAAAATTCTGAAATTTAAATAGAAATTTTCATTTAACAATGCACTTTTTTTTCAGATAATTTCTATCTCACTTGTATTGTGGAAATCATTGTTGTATTGAAGAAGAGTAAAATTAAGCGTGGGCTCCATCAATTTATGAAACAAGTGTAATAGATTTTTCATAGAATTCTATCATCTATAGAACTTCTTCCATCATCTATACATCATCTTTTATCATTGATCTCCATTGAATTACTTTAAAGTCTGCGAATTTAACGTACTAAGATCTGCATGCATAGATATCATGGAAATTTTAGTTTTGCTTGTGGTGTTTCGATTCAAGCTTCCCCCAGTTAGGAAATCGAACGAGCTTTTCACCAGGCCTGTTCAGGTCTATAACATTAATGCAACATAAATGAAACGTATTTGTTTTCAATACAAGTTTATTTCTAATGCAAAGTAATTTTCTACATTCAATCCAGTTTTTGTACATCAATATAAAATCAATGAACACAATTTTTAATAATCATATGAAATGTGCAGTTGTTACACATTTACAGGCAGAAAGGGTGCTTCCCTCATTGGCACACTACAGACGGAAGGTGCACTCATCCGAAAAAGCAGCCAATCCATGTGCACCTGGGAGCATTGCCTATGCAGCAGACTCTTCTGAATCCCTGGATGCAGCAATCGGCTAAAAAAATATGAACAACACAAGTACGTATTAGTTTTTTAAGAAACTACTGAACAGAGAATATATACATAATTGTTTGGTTTATTTAAATTATTGTGTAGAATGCTTCCTTTTTGAGAATTTATTTGCATGTGCAATGTAGAATGCTGAAGACTAAAACTGTCCAAAGTTGGTATCCAGCTTAATAATAAATAAATAAATTTGGCAATGGTGGTAGACAATCTTTTTTAAAATTGCTAGAAGCAATTACCAGTACATTTAAGATATTATACAAAAATGATCAATTAGATGTTTCAAATTCAGAAAGTATATTTATTTATAATTTTAAAGTAAAAAAAAAGAATAGTAGATTTTTAGAAAGTATATTGTTTTATATTTGTTGTGTAGTGATTTAATCGTTTGCTATGCGAAAAGTACATGTTGGGCGACGATGTTAATTGATTTCTATTACAACCCAAAGTTGGTTTCTTGGCAATAAAGGCTTTACATTTTCTAGAATTAAATCTATCTGTGATACCCCAATATGTAAACGCATAAGGCTGAAGTACTGGAACAAATAATCCATTACACATCAACGGATAAAAGAAAAATGTTTCGTTTTTCTTATTTTTCCAGGGATTCGTTACTGTAAAGGAGTTAGAGGTGAAAATTTTCTATTGTATGATCTCTGAATGCTATTAACACTTTTATAGGACTCAGGAGAATTTATTCGTAAAACAAATAAAAAAAAAAAGCATTTTCCATCAAGCCATCTTTTATGGCATGAAAAGTAAATTCATGCTATCTGAACTTTAAATAAAGAAGACACATATTTATTACTTTGATGGATCAGCAAATCCGTTCATTGATCAAGTGATCTTAAAAGTTATTGTCGGGAAACATAACCGTACCTCCAATGGCAGCCTGTTTGGGGCAGCAGTCCCACTTGCCGTCCTCCTTCTTGCAGCAGTCCGCAGTAGCGGGACAGAGGTGGAGCATGTCCTCGCACATCTCGATGCCCGTCTCATTCAGTTTCTGGCTCAGCACCTTATACTCAGGTAAAGGCACACCTGGTACATCCGACATCATCGGACCTGGGGAAGAAAATGCCCTGTAATTTAATGTTGCCTGTCAATAAAAAGCTGTAATTTGTATTTATATGTATATAAAGCCTGGCTTGTGGTTCTGTTGTTTCGCGCTCTCTGAGTGTACAGGAAGATTTAGGTTCATTGGCGATGTCAGTTATGTCACTATATAATCCTATACGAAGAGAATGGAGAGATTGTGAAATCTTATCATGATTCCTGGTGGATTTTCTGCGTCTTCGTTTTGTTCCGAAAGCATAAGTACATGCAATATGATTGCTTTCGAAAGGCACTGTCTTATCCATCTGGTGGTAGGCGGGGAGTACAAAGTCAGAAAATGAAAGCCTTAACGATGGAAAAAATTATTCTATAGCATTGTGAATTCGCCTCGAAACGATTTTTAGAGAAGAATGACTGTTACATATTTGATCAACAAACATAAACACTCTCATGAAACATTGTATATTTTTAATGACGTATTACTAACTGAAAAATGTTAAAAGAACTCTTCAAATTGAAAATTTTTTTGTGTATTGTTTAAAATCATTTGCGTTTAAAATGTTAATAAATAAATCGATTACTTAATTTTTAAAATCATTTGTATTAAAAAAAATTATGTATTTATTTTAATTCAAAATAAATTTAAGAGTTTAAACCTAATTTAAACTATTAATATTACCTTATAATATTAAATAGTAAAAAGTAAACTTAAAAAATTAAAAACGTAAGAATTAAATTTTTTCCTAACATTTAAAAGCTATGTTTGAGACATTAGAAGCTCTTAATTAAATCATGTCATTAATTACAAAATCTATCGTAACTTTCATTTAAAGTTTTTATTCCATTTTTAAATTGAAAAAATTTATGTGTATAATGATTAAATAAGGCAAAAGTTATGTCTATAATGATTAAATAAGGCAGAAGTTTTGTCTATAAGGATTAAATAAGTCAAAAGCTATGTCTATAATGATTAAATAAGGCAAAAGTTTTGTCCATAATGATTAAATAATACTAAAGTTATGTCTAAATAAGGCAAAAGTTATGTCTAATGATTTTAAAAACATTTCGGATTAGGAATATTTTCAACCATACTCACTTGGCAGGGCTGATGAAAGTCCTACCAGCAAAACAACAAAAAACATTCTGAAAGAAAAAGGAAACCAAATTAAAATGTATATAAACATGGGACACAATCTATGGAAATATGTTGTAAATAAATAAGTAACTCCTTATTTTAAGTTGCCTATAATTATAATAATTATTCATAAGTTTAACATGTTTACTTCATGGGATCACCAAGTTTTCATTATTGACAGCAGGCTTAGTGTTGTTGAATATTGATCTCTCTCGATGTTGCGAAAGATTGCCAAATCAGAGTATTTAGATAATAAGAAAAAGAAAACAACTGTTAAGTTTGTCAAGCGAGCTCCACGAAATTATAAAAAGCTCTTATAGTTTAGTGTCGTGATCTTGGCGTAATATTGTTGTGCTCTATTAACAGTTGATTTAATGCATTCATCATTTGTTTTACTTTTTCAATTCCTACTATTAGTTCACACTCTTCCTATATATATATCTTGTTCAAATTTTCAATCGTTCATAAAATACTTTTTATTCATCCACTCAAGTTCAAATACATTTTTTGGAACTTGTAGTGGAGGACACTGGATGTTAATGCAGTTTTTTTCAAATATTAGTTCAGTAATTAAATTTAATTAATTAATTTTAGTTATTTTCAGATTTAAGTTGCATATATCTACCAATAGATGGCACCAGATAAACTTTAAAAAAATGAATGAAAATTATTTATAAAGGACTTTCTGCAATAGTACGAACAAAAAGTGGGAATTGAATTTAGAAAATTTTTTTTTTTATATTACTTGTTTATTATTTAATTATTTTTATACAGAATATTTTTATTCACCGGTCATTTTTAACATTTTTAACTTACTTATTTAATAATCCTTGTTTAATAATAATTAATATTAATTAATTACTTATTGATTATTAATCAATTACTTATTTCATTATAATTTACTTACTTATTAATCTGATAATTTTGACTTTATTCGTTTGGATAATGGAACTTTCACAATGATTTGCTTTACGGTGTTCAAAAAATATTAAAAATTATGTAACTTTAAAACAGAAAACATCATTATTGCGTAAATAACATATCACGAAGTAGTAGATTATTTTATTTTAGTTTTATAAAAAGAGAAAAAAAATAATCAGAAAAATGAAAAACAGAAATCGTGAAACGTAGTTGCAATAAAACCTGCGTTCCGAATTTTTTTGGTGCAACGAACTCTTTGCTAATAAAATGAAAAGATCTCTTAAAGATTATTTTTTAGATGTGCAAAATAAAATCACAAAGTACTATATTAAATTTTAAAATTAATAAAAATCACTTCAAGAATCTATGTTTAAAAAATAGCGGGCACTTGCTAACAGTTCGGTCCCTGAGATCAATTGCTTTGAGAACAACTACTGCTTTACAAATGTGGCAGAATGACTTTTTGCCTTACTAATTGGTATTAGAATAAATACCAACCAATCGGTGTCAGAATGATTACTACTTTATCCATTGCATTCAGAATGATTACTACTTTAGCAATTGTTTCGGAATGGCAATTATCTTACTAATAGGTAACCTAACCTTTTAGGAGAAACTGGAGAACCATCCATTCTTCAACTATTTACATAATCAGGGTATCTTATAATCAACCCCTTAACATTTTTGCAATCGGTGACACGTAAACATATTATTCAACTTATGGACCAGATGGATAATCATCAGTTTAAAAAGCGTATAGAAGAAAACGAACAGTTAATCATCCTAAGCAATTATTATGTCTGAAGTATTAATTGAGTTTTCTGCACTATTCTTTCACATCAAACAAAACATGTTTTACATTGTATTTTATATACCATGCCAGCTGACATGATATTTTATATATATTCCTTCCGTATTTTATACTTGTAGTTTCTCTTAAGCTTATATTAGTTACATAATAAATATATTAATTAAGATTAATTGAGTGAAATTTAAATGTTTTTTAATTTTATTTTTCCATCATCTCCATAAGCATCAATACGTTTGGGATAAAGTGTGAAGTAAATGGAGTTAATTAATTGAATGGACAACAACACCTTTTTAAAAAATGGCTTTAATTGAATGAACTTTAATTGAACAAATAATGAATATTATATTGATCAATGGTTTTGAGTTACTTGCTTTAGCCACAATGACTTTTACAACACACATAAATAGTTTTTAGATTTATTGTTGAACTTTTATAAGATCCAAATAAATTAACGCATATTCTATTAAATTACTAAATTTATGCCTATAATTAAATTCCTTCTATTAGCTCACACTCTCCCTATATAAATCTTGTTCAAATTTTCAATCGTTCATAAAATAGCTTTTTATTCGTCCACTCAAGTTCAAATACCTTTTTTTGAACTTGTAGTGGATGACACTGGATGTTAATACAGTTTTTTTTTCAAATATTAATTCACTAATAAAATTTAATTAATTTATTTTATTTTTTTTTTTAGATTTAAGTTGCATGTATCTACCAATAGATGGCGCCAGATAAACTTAAAAAAAAATTAATGAAAATTATTTTTAAAGGACTTTTAAATTTTTTTTTTTTTTTTATTTTACTAGTTTCCGAATCAATTCAATAAATGAAGGCTATATAATTGATAACAATTTATTAAATATAAAATTGATGAAAGCTAAAAACTTACCTAGTGAATTTCATAGTTGAGCTTTGGTTTTTTTCAATTCCTGATTGTCTCAAAATGATACAATTTGAATAACTAAGCCGTCATTACCCTTTTATACCATTTTTCCAAGAGCACTTGAGAACAGATTAAGCGGAATGCAAATAAAAAAAATGATAAAATACTATTGTTATTAATATTTTGAATGTGTATGTGAAAGTAATCCTAACGACAATGGCTCTGATTGGATGCTCACTGGAAGAACATCTTAATTTTTTAAAGAAAAGACGCATTATTGTGTGTTATGTAAAAAAATATTAAGAAAATAATTTGCTGAATAGCCATTACTTCGCAGAATTTATCACTATATGACGAACAGTGCTTGAGAGTTTAATTCGTCGTCAATATGCAGGAAAGATAACATAAGAATTAGTGAAATCAAGAAAGTGAAAACTAGTTTTAAATATATTAAATTGTATAGAATGAAGTAGCAAAATTAGTGCGAATTTTAAACAAATGGATTGGTTGTATTTATAGTATTAATTTGCTAAATTAATGTAATACAAAAAAGATATTCAAATAGCCTAGTGGATTCTGAATTACCGAATTCTGTTTCAAAACCTAATAAGAAAGGCTAGTGTCTCTATATAGGTGATGAAAACGATAAATCCGTAGGGCTGGAAATAATACATCTGAGTTGGGAAAAGTGATGAAGATATTAACTTCCCAAGATATTTTCTCTGCGACCTTTCGTAGAAAATCATGGATGTAAAATGTGTGTGCAATGTAATAGCTCTCATCGTGTTGTAGTCCTGGATAACGCTGAATCTTCTACATATATGATGTTCCAGTACTTTTTGACTTAAGTGACTGTGCTGGCATTTTAAAGCTACACGAATTTAATAAAAAAAAAACTTAAAGACTTATCTAAGTATTATACACAATATACCATTATTAAGAACAAGCATCAAAACTGTAAATTCTTTGCAATAAAATACATTGATACTTAAAAAATTTAACTTATTAAGTGGTTTTCCACGTACAACGCATAAAAAACTTTTTCTTTATTCTTAAAGCTGTGATGTTGAACAAAAATCACATGAATAATAATTATTTAAAAATAAAATTTAAAAAAAACCTTAAAAATTTGAATTCTATTACAAATTACTTAGTAGATAAATAAAATTTGTAGAACTTAATTATTAATATACACAGTCCAGTCACATTAATGTGACCACCACCTACTTTCGACGTCAACGTGAAATAACCAATCACAAAAGTCAGGTGGCAGCACATTGTTTGTGTTAATTGTTGTTGTATAAATGATTGTATATCACATTGTTGTGTTGTATAAATGAGTTTATATAAAGAATTCCACTCAATACCACTTAATACCACATTCCACTTAAAGCCAGAATATACAAGAGTGTATATTCTGTTTTTTGACAGGTGGTCACATTAATGTGACTAGACTGCGTAATTTAGTAATAATAAATTTCATTAAAGATGAAATAAATAAATTTACTATACCGTAAATTTTTTTAACTATATTCTACTTATCTTGTATATCTATAAATATAAAGACTTTAATATGTCAACATCATCCTCTAGCTTGGTGAATGATTAGCAAAATAATGTTTTACGGTATTTGTCTTTCATATATTCAAAAAACTCAGCAAATTTCTTATAGACAAGTCATATTACCGATACATGGTTTTTCTGTCTCTATTCTCAAAATAGTGCATATACAATCAAAATTACCGATTACCCGTATTCTTTTTGCTAATGAGAAATCCCTAATACTGGATCATAAATGATATGTTTAATTTTTTGGGGGATTTTTAATTTATTTTTTGCTGTAATTCTTTAATTTTTTTTTTTAAATTCCTTCTATTAGCTTACACTCTCCCTATATATATCTTGTTCAAATTTTCAGTCTTTCATAAAATACTTTTTATTCATACACTCAAGTTCAAATACATTTTTTAAAACTTGTAGGGGATGACACTGGATGTTAATACAGTTTTTTCAAATATTAATTCATTAATTAAATTTAATTAATTAATTTTAGTTTTATATGGGAGAAATATTCATATATTCACGCTGGTCTTTCTTCTCATTTGCTCACCATTAATTAATTAATAAATAATCTCTTTTTTTCTCATAACTATTAAATAATTAATGATTATTCATTATTTTATTCATTCAATTATTAATTATTTTTATTCATTTAATTATTAATTATTATTATTTTATTATCAAATATTTTTATTATTCATTTAATATATATTATTCAATTTTTAAAATAATGTAACTACAAATTGGCAATAATATAAAAAAATCGTCTGATTTTAATTTAGCTTATTTTTCTGGATATTATTATTCTTAATTTTTACGTTTGAAATTTGAAACGATCGTGTTTGAGTATTCTTGTTAATGTATTCTATATTTTTTAATTTTAAATGATCAAAAAGTTTTTATTTCAATTTTAAATATAGACTAATATATTAGTTTTTATTATTTTTATCGTATGTATTTGCTTTTATTATTTTTATCGTATGTATTTGCTTTTATTATTTTTCTGTAATTCAAAATTGCTGTTATTTTTTAAATTCCTTCTATTAGCTCACACTCTCCCTATATATATCTTGTTCAAATTTTCAATCGTTCATAAAACACTTTTTATTCATCGACTCAAGTTCAAATACATTTTTTTAACTTGCAGTGGATGTCGCTTGATGTTAATACAGTTTTTTCAAATATTAATACATTAATTAAATTTAATTAATTAACTTTATTTTTTTAGATTGAAGTAGCATGTATCTACCAATAGGTGGCGCCAGATAAACTTAAAAAAATGAATGAAAATTATTTATAATGGACTTTCTGCAATATAGTGAGAAAAAAAAAAAAAAGAAGGAATTGACTTTAAAAAAAAAAAAATTTTTATATTACTTGTTTCTTAATTCCGTTAATTAAAATATTGCCTGAAAATATAAAATTTGTTTCAAAGTTTGAAAAATTGCAAATATTAATAGCCATAACGACACTGGGATATAAAATAAATTTCAAATGCAAACAAAAATGGGAAATGTTTACGGATTTAAAAGATTTCTTAAATACCTAACATGCATATGATTAAGATAACGGTGAATGTTTTAGTATTTTAAATATAGCAAGTAATATAAAAAAAAAAAAAATTTTAAAAGTCAATTCCTACTTTTTTTTTTACTATATTGCAGGAAAGTCCTTTACAAATGAAATTGAAATTTTGCTTTTACATCTGGCGCCATCTATTATTAGATATATGCAACTTAAATGTAAAAAACTAAAATGAATTAAATTCAATTACTGAATTAATTTGAAAAACTCTATTAACTTCCAGTATCATCTACTACAAGTTAAAAAAAATGTATTTGAACTTGAATGGATGAATAAAAAGTATTTTATGAACGATTGAAAATTTGAACAAGATATATATAGGGAGAGTGTGAGCTAATAGAAGGAACTGAAAAACCATAAGCAAAAGCTTGCAATGCATTTTAAAAACAAGACAACAAATAATTTTTCAAAAATGCTTAAAGGCAGTATCAACGAAACACAAAAAATAATGATAGAAGAAATTAATGAAATTCAGAATTTTCTAATGCACACAAATGGGAAAGGTTTACGCATTTAAAAAATCAATAAAAATCAATCTATCAATATTAAATGTATGTAAAATATCTAATTTGAATACCATTGATTGAAATGAAATCAATAAAACTCATTTTTCAATGGTTTCCATCAAAGTTTTAGCTCCAAAAAAAGATAATGTTCTTTATTATTTTCTTATTATTCATATAAACAACACATCATTTCCATTCGATGAAAAAATATGTTAAAATTAATATTCTAATATTTTATAATTTGGAATTAATATTCTTAAAAAAGAGTTCTAATAATTTAAATTTGTATAAGTGGATATTGTTTTCAAGGAAAATAAATAATTTTCGAAAAAAGATCAAGCATTTTTTTCTATGAGTGAAAAAGTGAAAATTTTTTTTTTTTAAACTTCAACTTTTATTGGAATGACCTGCAGTAAATGATGATGCCGAGTTTCCATGTAAACTTTTAGTTTTGATTAATTGACTATGGTTTATTGATTAGTTTACAATTGAACTTCCATTTTAGTGAACCAGTTTGGGCCTCTGATGCCATCACAATTTTGAACAAATATCCCCAGAAGGTAATTTCTTTGCTCCTTTTACAAAATTGTGATGTAGAATTTTTCCACTTTATGGGTTTGTAGCGTTTATCCTGCTTATAAAAATTATTATTACCAAAAATGCTATAATACACAGTCCAGTCATATTAATGTGACCACCTGTCAAAAGCCAGAATAACCACCTTTGGCAGAGCGGACCGATTGCAATTCGATCAAGGTAATTAACGAGCGAAATGCTTTCCGATGCCCTAGGACATCCTTTATATACACTCCATTGCAATGTGCCGCCCCTACCTTTTGGAATTGGTTATTTCACGTTGGTAGGTGGTGGTCACATTAATGTGACTGGATTGTGTATTCAGCTTTTTCAGACGTGTTGCGCTTCAAAAAATCTTGTACATGAGTTACACACGTTAAGTGTTAACTATCGCTTTTCAACTACAGCATAGCTTTTTATTTAAAATATATTGAGTTATATACATGTAACACGGATTCAAAAATGTTGCCTTTGCATATTATAATATATATTATATTTTAATGTCCAAAAGCAGTCATGTCCTGTATTTATATTGGTTAAATTGAAACAATAATAAAAATAGCTTTTTAAATTCATTTTAGTAAAAAATATTTCAAAATTGAAAATAAGAATTTAGAAAGATTTCAGACGAAGACTTATTATAATATCTATTTTATCTGGATTTGTTTATCTCATAAATTTGAAAAAAAAAATGTAAACATCTTTTTTCGAACTTAAATGTTATCGTTCATAATACACTCTAATAAAATACTTCAAGATTTTTTTAATGTGAAACTAAATAAAAAATTTCTTTTTTATTATAAAAATAATGAGTTCATAGAAAGTGAATTACTTACAAAATTAAGTTCAAATAAAAAACTTCTAAAAATACCATCAATTAATAATTGTATGATAATTTGATATATTATTTCGTAAATATGAAATTGTTTTATTTTATTCTGATTTAAGTACCTTTCTTACCATTTAACACAATTTTCTTGTTTAATTATTTTTAATTGAAAATTGTGAACTACCTAATTAAAAGAATAAAAATATTAAGTAATTAATTTTTTATTCAATTTTTTTAATTAAAAAATTCATTTGGCCAAAATATTTATAAATTTTTATTTTAAAAAAAATAAAAAAATTCATTTGACCAAAATATTCATAAATTTTTAATTAAGGAATAAAAAAATTCATTTGGCCAAAATATCCATAAGATTTATTTCAAAAATAAAAAAAATTCGTTTGATTTAAAATTAAATAAGATTTTATTTAAAACAATTTTTTTTAACAATAATCTTTCAAAAAAATTTCAGTGTCATCAATTTGTAATAAATAACCAGTTCAGAATGGAAATTTCGTCCCTTCTACACCTGATATACTCCTGTCCTTTTTTCCCCAAAAACTGAGGATTAGTCACACAACAAACAACATTTTTAAAATAGTAACATGAAATTTTCGGAACTGAAACCGCCACAGTATCGCCAAATTTCGGAACACAATTATTTTTTTATGAATATTATAAAAATGTCCTTCGTTTATATGGTGCACTACTGTGCTCAAAAAGTAAGACTAATTATTTTTTTTTCAAAAACTCTTTATTTATTCCTCCAAATTTATTTCATCGCCTTCAAAGTAATCCCCTCCGGACACAGAAAACTTTTGCCAACTTTTTTTCCAATCCTTAATGCATGCTAAAAAGTCATCGGCGATTCACGTTGAATCTCTTCAATCGACTCAAAACGGTGTCCCCCGGGTGGTCTTTTAAGTTTGAGGAATAGCCAGAAGTCGCACGCTATAAATACGGTGGTTGTGGAACGATATGGGTTTCGTTTTTGGCGAAAAAGTCACGAAGAATCAATGCAGTGTGAGATGGCGCATTCAGTGTTTTTCGGTACCAATCGAGATGTGACGCGTTTGACGCCCAAAATGGAATTGACCGATCCTTTGGAAATTCCAACTTCATCAACAAGGTTCTAATTGTAAATCGATGGTTTGCAAGCACCAAATCTTTGATTTTTTGGATGTCAGCTGAGTGATCTGATTCTTCGGTTGAGGTTGATGGTCGACCAGAGGCCTCTTCGTCTTCAACGAGTTCTCTGCCTTCTTTTGAACTGTTTATACCACTTCTAAACCATTTCTTTTCGATATAGGAATGCTCACCGAATGCCTCCTGCAACATTCTATACGTTTCCGCATGCAAAATTGAATGCAAGTTCTCTGCTCAATTAATTTCCGACATTTCAAAAATCGCCGGAGTCAGTTTTGGTGTCTCACAAACGTAACTCAAATACAAATGAATATTTTGGCGTGAAATTTCACACAGATGTCAAGGATAGTGCCAGCAACCTAAAAAAAAAAAAATTGAAATTCCATAAGCCTCGAGAATTTTAAATTTTAAAATTTTGGACAAAATTGAAAATTAATCTTACTTTTTATACAGTTAAAAGTAATGTGTTACAAAAAAAATTACAAAAGGCTTAATACACTATTTAAACTGAATCATAGGGTCATTAAATATTATAAGTCTAAATGGCATAATTGCGATAAAATAATAAAAAAATATGCAATTATTATTATTTAAATAAACAATTTTATAAATGAATAAATTAATTGTTTGATTAAATTTTACAAATGAATGAACTAAGCAATTTAATGAATGAGACGATTTTAATTTTCAATATGGACCCATTTCTGTAACTTTAAATCTAAAAGGAATTTCATCCCAGAAATTGGTGGATGATGTATTTATTACACTGGCTTGCACTAAAATCTTGAGTTACTTAATAACATTTCAAGTTAGCAGCTAATTAACTTTGTTAGTTAATTCAATTAATACACCCTAATGGTACACATATCCGTGTTACTAAAAGAACCGTTATTAAAGAACATCATCTTTTTTTTTTTAACAGATGATGTACACCATTGATAAAATAGGTTTTATTGATTTCATTTCAATCAATGATATCCATTTTAGATATTTTACATAACTGCAGGCTGTCAACTGCTAATTTATATATAATTTAATATTGATAGAATTATATAAATATAAAAGTAGGTTTATTATTAGCTTATCAAGAAGCAAATAGTAGTTTTCTCTAATGATTTATAAATAATTTTTAAAAATGAATTTCAAATTTTGTAAAACTTTACATACATTGGAATTGGAATTAATTTTATTAATAGGAATATTTTATTATCTTCTGTAGTTATTATTCTACATAATTTAATAAAAATGCCTTATATTTTTAAATAATAACCACTAAAATTCATAGTTTACAAATATACTTTATTATTTTACTTGTTGATTTATTTAACTTTTTAATGTTTCCGTTGTTCTTTTATTGCAAGAATCCTAAACTGATTTGTTGTATAATTTTTAAAATGAAAGCAAGTTGTTTGCTAAAAAAGTAGATAATTTATTGCGTTAATGTAATATGTATTTTGTATTTGAAATGTTAAATTTTGTGGTTAAATTTATTTTGAAAAAGCCATAAAAAGAATTTTTATCAATTCGTACATGCAGACGATATTTTGAAGATGCGCTTTGTAATATTGAATTAAAATTTAAATCATACTACATCAAAAAAATTATTATAACTATTTTTTATAAAAATTTTTCATATTTAAGTGAAAAAATACATATACATATACGAATTATATAAATCATATATATTAAATAAAAAACAAATGTTTATTGGCGTTTTTCTATTGATTATTTTTAATATTGTTATTTGGTTTAAATATTGTAATTGAAAATCATGTTACCCAGGTTGGAATTCGATTTTATTCCTTGTGTAATAGTAAATAGTAATAGGAAAAATAGCACGACGTTGTTGCATGAGAGTTGCCATATGCAGACGTCTTTAAAAGGATCAAAGGATAAGTTGGATCGAATAGTCTTTTATTGAATCATTTTTGTGATTCTTTGATGTTGCCTTTAAGCGTTTTTGAAAAATTATGTGTTGTCTTGTTTTTAAAATGCATTGCATTCATTTTACTTGTGATTTTTATGTTTTAAGTCAGGGGTCTCCAAACTTTCCAGCCTTAGACCATGCTGTTTACTCCAGTAAGTACCAAGGACAAAAATCGTTTTAGTTTTTTTGTCATTATCTATAATTTCTAGACTAGTCGCCGAGTACGCGCTCTGAGCGAGCATATGCTTGCTAAATTAGCTGGTTTAATTGCTACAATTGCTATTGTGTGTAATCTCATATGTAAATCTCATTAGTATTTTTTTACAAGTGGATGCTCCGCGGTTTCATTCGCATTAATTTAGCTTTTCCGTTCCTGAGGGATTTTCAGGATAAAAATCATATGTTTGATTCAGGATATATACATTCCAAACATCGATATACACACATATGCGATACTCTTTACCCCAACATAACTACCGAGGGTAACCGCAGGATGTTCACTAGTTTATAATCTTAGTGTGATTCATTTCAATTATTTGTTAGTTGTTATGCTTAAGTTAAATTTTCCGCGTATTATGCTTGTCATTAAGCTTTACTTAGCAAGTCAATAAAACCGAGTTATTATCATTCTGTGTTTTTTATCCAACTTATTACAGCAGCAATAAGCTGTTCGCTGTCGCAGGCCGGATTTTGGCCCGCGGTCCCGCGGGCCGTAGTTTGGAGACCCCTGTTTTAAATCCTAAGACATTCACCATTATCTTAATCATATGCAGTTTAGGGTGTATGAGCAATTTTTTTAAATGCGTAAAGTGCTACGTATTTCCGTTGCATTGTAAAATTCTCTTACACCTCAGTTTAAATATGGCTATTAATATTTACAATTTTTCAAATTGAAAGAACTTTTATATTTCTATGCTGTATTTTAATTTAAAGGAAATAAGTAATAAATACAAAAAAATTACACCAAAACCTAAATTAAAAATTACAAAAAAATTTAATTAAAAAAGTTATATAATTTGTGACCCAGTATTAGGAATTTCTCATTAGCAAAAAGAACACGGGTGTTCGATAATTTTGATTATTTATGTACTATTTTAAGAATAGAGACAACAAACCTTGTATTGACAATATGACTTGTCTGTATGAAATTTGTCATACAACTGTTTTTTGCATACTTTGCTAGTTATTCACCAAACTAGAGAATGACGTTGACATATTAAAGTGCTTATATTTATCGATATACAAGTAGAATACAGATGTAATTTTTTTTGCGGTATAAAAAAATTTATTTATTTCCTCTTTAATGAAATTTATTATTACTAAATTATATTAATAATTAATTGCTACAAATTCTATTTACCTACAAAGTGATTTGAAATAGAATTCAAATTTTTAAGATTTTTTTCCATCTGTAAATTTTTAATATTCATATGATTTTATTCAATGGACATTAGAGATTTAAGTAAAAGAATAGTTTTTTATGCATTTTATATCGAAAAAAAAATTTATTAAGTTAAATTTCTTACAAAAATAGCGTATTTTATTACTAATAAATTTCTTGTTTTTAATCACGGAATATTTTGTGTAATATTTTTGGTAAAACTTTAAATTTTTTTATTAAATCCGTGTAACCTTCAAATGCCAGGCACTCTGACCTAAGTCAATAACCACTAGAACATCATATATGTCGATCAGGGGTGGGCAAACTTTTTCGGTCGCGGGCCAAAAATCGGAAAAAAAAAAAAAAAAAAAAATTTAGTGGGCCAAGATAAATTTTTCTAAAATTTTAAAAACAATATACAAGTATTGCAATTTAAATTTGTTAATTAGATGAATGAAATTGCGATTTTATTTTTAAAAGTTCCTTATATTGAGGTTCGAAGTGAGATGTACTGATTCTAAGGAACGAGGCTAAATGCTCATCTAGCAGTCTACTTCTGAAATAATTCTTTCTAAGGTTCATAGTTGAAAACACTTGTTCACATAAGAAAACATAGCTCTGATTTTCTGGGTGTGAGATATTAAATTTGGGAAGCTTACTTTCGATAATGATTTGTAAAACTCTAACTTTGGCATATTTAGAAACAACTGCTTGAGATGATTGTTAGATTGCATCTCAATTAATTCAATCTACAAATCTGACCTCATTGCTTAGCAATTTAAGTTGCAAGGAATGGTAAAAATATTCAAATAGATAAATAAATTCATCAGTCCTTTGAAAAAAAGGAAGAGAAAAATAATATTTAATCAAAGTAGAAAAGGAGATGGATATTTAATATATAAATATATATTTCTTTTAATTTGCCTCCGACCGGCAAATTAAAATTCTATCTGCGGGCCGGATAGAACCTTCCGACTGGCCGGCGTTGGCCCGCGGGCCGTAGTTTGCCCATCCCTGATGTAGATGATTCAGCGTTATCCAGGGCTGCATCACGATGAGGGCTCTTACGTTGCACACACTTTTTACCACCTTAATTTTCAATGAACAATAGCAGAGAAAATATATGGGAAGTTTACATCTTCATCTCTTTTTCCAACTCAGATGTAGCTTTTCAGCCCTAAGGATTAATCGTTCTCATCACCAGAATAGAGACAGTAGCATTCGGTTTGGCATTTCTTACTAGGTTTTGGGACAAACTTCCGTAGTTCAGATAACTAGGCTACTTTTTGTATTCCTTTAATATAACAAATTAATCTAAATGCAATCAATTCATTTGTTTGAAAAGTAATTTTGTTTTTAAATTTTCATTAATTTCGCTGCTCAATTTTAAACGACTTAAAATATTTAAAACTATTTTTCACTTTCTTGTTTTCGAAAATTCTTTCATTATCTTTCCTGTATATTTAAAACGCATTTAACTTTCAAGCACTCTTGATTCGTCAAATAGTGATAAAATCAGCAATGTAATGCCTGCAGCAAATTATTTCCTTAATTTTTTTTAACGTAACACATAATAATGCGATTTTTCTTTAAAAAAATAAGATGTTCTATCTGTGGGCATCCAATCAGAGCCCTTGTCGGTAGGATTACTTTCACATATGCACTCAAAATATAAATAACAATAGTACATTATCAATCTTGATATTTGCATTCCTCTTAATCTGTTCTCAAGTGGACCTAGAAAAAATTGTATAAAACGGTAATGACGGCTTGATTATTCAAACTGTATCATTTTGAGACGATTAGTATTGAAAACACCAAACATCAACTATGAAATTCACTGGGTAAGTCTTTAACTTTCATCAAAACTATTTTCAATAAATTATAATTATTTATTAATCTTCATTTAAGGAATTGATCAGAATCTAGTATTTTAATAGAACATGCGTTAATTTATTTGGATCTTATAAAAGTGCAGCAGTAAATCTATAAAACTGTTTATCTGTGTTGTAAAAGGACATAGTTTACGCTGTATTCCTAATGTATCGATGCTTTTAAAGCCGCCTCCCAATTATACAGGAGAAGAGGGAAAAATAAAATAAAAAAATTAAAATTTCACTCAAGGGGTCTTAATAGGTATATATATATATATATATATATATATATATATATATATATATATATATAACAACATATATATGTAACTAATATAAGCCTAAGAGAAACAGCAAGTAAACAAGTATACAATATATACAATACAGAAGTAATAAACAATGTTTATAAATAACACATGAGAAATATACCATGGCGTGATATACGAAAAATGGCAGTTCGGCATGGTATATAAAATATAATGTCAGCTTGGTATGGTATATAAAATGTAATGTCAGCTTGATATCGTATATAATATATAATGCCAACTTGGCACAGTATATAAAATATAATGTAAAACAAAGTACTTTGGTTTAAAGGGAAATAATGATGCAAAGAACTCAATTTATACTTCAGGCATAATAATTGCTTAGAATGATTAACTGTTCATTTTCTTCTGTACTGTTTTTAAACTGATGATCTTCCATCTGGTCCATAAGTTGTATGATATGTTTCCGCGCCACCGAATTCAAAAAACGCTGAAAGGAAATTTTAAAATACCTTCATTCTGTAAGTAGTTGAATAATGGATGGTTCTCCAATTTCTCCGCAGAAGCAAAACCCATCTCCTAAAAGGTTAGGTTACCTATTAAAATAAAAAATAATTCCGACACAGTAATAAAAAAATTCCGACACAGTTCCGATAAAAGTAATTCCGACACAATTGTTACAATAGTAATCATTCTGAACGCAATGGATAAAGTAGTAGCCTTTCTGACACCAATTGGTATTTATTCTAATACCAATTAGTAAGACAAAAAGTCATTCTGCCACATTTGTAAAGCAGTATTGTTCTGAAAGCAATTGATCCCAGTGACCGAACTGTTAATAAGTGCCCGCTATTTTTTAAACATAGATCATTGCAGTAGTTTTTATTAATTTTAAAATTTAATGCATTTACTTTGTGATTCTATTTTGCACATCTAAAAAAAAAAAAAATCGCCAAGAGGTCTTTTCGTTTTATTAGCAAAGAGTTCATTGCATGAAAAAATTCGGACTGCAGGTTTTATTACAACTACGTTTCGCGAGTTCTGTTTTCATTTTTCTGATTTTTTTTTTTTTCTCTCTTACAAATTTTTCGTTTAAAATAAAACTAAAATAAAATAATTTATTACTTCGTGATATACTAATTATAGAATATTGATGTTTTTAGTTTTAAAGTAACATAATTTTTAATATTTTTTGAACACCGTACAGCAATTAATTGTGACAGTTCCATCTTTTAAGTATTATCCAAACGAATAAAGTCAAAATTATCAGATTAATAAGTAAGTTAATTACCATTAAATAAGTAATTAATTAATAATCAATAATTAATTAATTAATATTAATTATTATTAAATAAAGATTATTAAATAAGCAAGTTAAAAATGTTAAAAATGGCCGGGAATAGAAATATTCTGTCACAATCGCCATAGAGGGTCGTCATTTCTGAAAGCAATAGCAAAAAATGCACCCTCTGGAATCGAATCTGTGTCCTTTTGCACTATAGCTGCACTTGTTACTATTGGTACATGAGTTGGACATTGTGATTATATCATTGTCGAATTCCGGGCTCCTTTTATTTTTGTTTGTAGACTTCCAAGAAAGTTAAACATCGCTTATTTGAAAAATTTCAGGATTAAATTAAAAATAATTAAACAATAAACAAGTAATATAAAAAAAAAATTAAGTCATTTCCTACTTTTTTTCATTCTATTGCAGAAAGTCCTTTATAAATAATTTTAATTCATTTTTTAAATTTATCTGGCGCCATCTACTGGTAGATATATTCAACTTAAAACTAAAAAAAACTAAAATCAATTTAATTACTGAATTAATTCAAAAAAATTGTATTAACATCCAGTGTCATCCACTACAAGTTAAAAAATAATAATTTTAACTCTAATGGATGAATAAAAAGTATTTTATGAACGATTTAAAATTTGAACAAGATATATATAGGGAGAGTGTGAGCTAATAGAAGGAATTGAAAAATAGAACAAATGACAAATGATGTTAAATGAATTGCTAATAGAGCCCAACGATATTACTCCAAGATCACGAAACTAAACTATAAGAGCTTTTTATAATTTCGTGGAGTTCGTGGAGCTCACTTGGCAAACTTACCAGTTTTTTTTTATTTATTTTTTTTTTTCTTATTGTCTAAATAATCTGACTTGCGCTAGTTTGGCAACCTTTAGCAACATCGAGAGATATCAATATTCAACAACACTAAGCCTGCTGTCAATAATGACAACTTGGTGACATTTAAAAATAATTTTTGCTTTGTACATTTATATACATAATAAATCAAATTTACATAATAAATTAAATTTATATAATAATTCCTATGAAATAAACTAGTTAAGCTATAAATAATTATTAAAACTGTATGCAACTAAAAATAAGGAGTTACTTATTTATTTACAATACGTTTTCATAGATGATGTCCCAGATTTATATACATGTCAATTTGGTTTCCTTTTTCTTTCAGAATGTTTTTTGTTGTTTTGCTGGTAGGATTTTCATCTGCCCTGCCAAGTGAGTATGGTTGAAAATATTCCTATTCCGAAGTTTTAAATCATTTGACATAACTTTTGAATTATTTAGACATAACTTTAGCCTTGTTTAATCATTATAGACATAATTTTTGCCTTATTTAATCATTATAGACAAAATTTTTGCCTTATTTAATTATTATAGACGTAACTTCTGCCTTATTTAATCATTATAGATGGAACTTTTCTTTATTTAATCATTGTAGACACAACTTTTGCCTTATTTAATCGTTATAGACATAATTTTTTCAATTTAAAAGGGAATAAAAACTTGAAATGAAAGTCACGATAGATTTTGTAATTAATGAAATGATTTAAATAAGACCTTCTAATGTCTCAAGCATATCTTTTAAATGTTAGGAAAAATTTAATTCTAACCTTTTTTAATTTTTTACTTATATATTTTTAAGTTTTTTTTTTCCTATTTTAAATTATAAGGTAAAATTAAGAGTTTAAATTAAGGTTTGTTTTGAATTAATATAAATACATAATTTTTTTTTATGCAAATAATTTTGAAAAATTAAGTAATCGATTTATTTATTGCTAATTATTATTAATTATTATTTATTGTCGATTTATTATTATTAACATTTTACAAACAATACACAAAAAATTTTCAATTTGAAGAGTTCTTTTATCATTTTTCAGTTAATAATGTGTCCTTAAAAAATATGCAATGTACCTGACACGTGTTTAGTTTTGTTGATCAAACATGTAACAACCATTTTTCTCTATTTCTAATCTTCTCTAAAAATCGTTTCGGGGCGAAATCACAATGACATAGAATAATTTTTTTTGTTAATCGACAAGGCTTTTATTTTCTGACTTTGTACTCCACGTCTACCACCAGATGGATAAGACAGGGACTTTAAAAAAATCATACTTCATGTACTTACGTATTGGGAACCAAACGCAGAAAACTCACCACGAATCCTGATAAGGTTTCACAATCGGCGTACAGTCTCTCCATTCTCTTCGTATAGGAATATAGTGACAAAACTGACATCCCCAATGAACCTAAATCTTCCTGAACACTCAGAGAGCGCGAAGCAGCAGAACCACAAGCCAGGCTTTATATACATATACAGCAGAACGTCTGTAAGTCGAACTTCAAGGCAGACGCCAAATAATTCGAGTTATAGAGTTTTCGACTTATTTAGGTCGAAATATCCTAAATATTTCGACTTACGCGGATTTTGTAAGGAAATATTCGACTTGTAGAGGTTTACATTCTTTCTAACTTATTTTGAGTTAGAGAGGTAAAATAAATAAAAATTCAAGTTACAGAGGTGATAAACATGTTTATTTGTTAGAGTTCAAATGAAATCAATAGCAATAATAAGAATTATAATAAGAATATTTCATAGAATTGGTTATTCTATTTATTGTATACTCATACATTGTTTTCTAAGAAACAATGGAGTGTATTGTCGGCAAATCCTTAAAGTCGGTAACTTATTTTTCTTCGAGCTATAAGAGGTAATTAGTTTCAAATGATCGAGTTGTAAAAATGGTTTAAAATCAAACATTGCTAATGTTCGAGATACAGAGGTCCAAATTTTTTTTTTCGAGTTACGGACGGAAAATATATGCGAAAATGGCTGGTGGGGATTGACTAATTATTTCGACATATAGATGGTTGAAATTTAGAGTGATGGACGTTTTGGGGCTGGAAGGGAAGGGAATAAAACTTTTTCGAGTTTTGGAGGTTTTCGACTTATCGAGGTTCGACTTAAAGAGGTTCTACTGTATATAAAAGTAACAGCTTCGATGAGTATTTTATTGACCAGGTGACATTAAATTACCGGGCATTTTCTTCTTCTTCTCCTTCAGGTCCTATGATGTCGGATGAACCAGGTGTGCCCTTACCTGAGTATAGGGTGCTGAGTCAGAAACTCAACGAGACGGGCATCGAGATGTGCGAGGACATGCTCCACCTCTGTCCTGCCACTGCGGACTGCTGCAAGAAGGACGACGGCAAGTGGGACTGCTGCCCCAAACAGGCTGCCATTGGAGGTACTGTCATGTTTCAGGAGAAGTAATAGCATGGATTTATTTTCATACCATGAATCTGAAGACATGAAGGGCCCATTTTTTTTTTTTTCTAATAAATGTTCCTGAGTCCTACAGAAAAGTGTTCATAGCATTCGGAGATGATACAATAGCAATTTTTCACCTCAAATTCCGTTTCAGTGACGAATCACTGGAAAAATAAGAGAAACGAATCATTTTCCTTTTTATCTGTTGATATGTAATGCACATTTGATCTAGTATTTCAGCCGAATGCATTTACATCGTAAGGTGTCACAGATAGATTTAATTCTAGGAAAAGCAATGCCTTTATTGCCAAGAAACCAACTTTGTGTTATGATGGAAATCAGTTAGCCTCGTCTTAGAATTAGCATAGTTAGCATAGTTAGCATAGTCGTCTTAGAATTAAAAATTCAATTTCTCTCATCGTATTTTTAGATATTTTCCTAAGTGTCCCAAACATTTTCAGTTAATAAAAATTTTCATATATGAGTATACTTCTTCTTACAAATCTTCTCTGTTACGCCTTCCTCTACATAAAAACGATTAGTTTTTGCTAAAAAATAATTTTAATTAACAAATTAATAAAACGTCGCAAATTTCTAGCACTTGTAAGCTTTCATTTTTAATTTCACATTTTATTTTACTTTAATTTAGCTTTTATTTTTAATTTAACTTATTCCATTTTTTAAATAGCAGCCTACCATCGAAACAAATAACATTATAATAATTCTAAACCACATTAACTTATAATGAAAATTCGCCACAATTATTCAACTAAATATACAAGTTTTCAACCATCGTCAAGAATATCTAAAATATTTATTTATAGAAAACCTATTTTTATTGTAATAAAAAGAATGTTTTATTGCATAATACAAACATGCAAATTAAAAATTGAATTTGTATAGCATTTTCTACTTTCTGAATTTGAAAGTAATTGATCACTGCTGTGTAATAAATCTTAAATGTACTGATAATAGTTTCTAGTTATTTTAAGAAAGATTGTCTACCATCATTATCAAATTTGTCGCAAAGATTATTAAGTTGGATACTAATTTTGGACAGTTTTGGCCTTCAGCATTCACTACAGTGCACATGTGACAAAACTCTCAAAACGAAAGCATTCTACACAATAACTGAAATAAACCAAACAATCATGTATTATTTTCTGTTCAGACAATCCTAAAAAAACTAATACTTATACTTGTGTTGTTCATATTTTTAGCCGATTGCTGCATCCAGGGATTTAGAAGAGTCTGCTGCATAGGCAATGCTCCCAGATGCACGTGGATTGGCTGCTTTTTCGGATGAGTACACCAAGTCTGTAGTGTGCCAATGAGGGAAGCACCCCTTCCTCCTGTAAATGTGTAACAGTTGCACACTTCATATGATTATTATAAATTATGTTCATTGATTTTTTATTGATGTAAAATTATTTGGTTGAATGTAGAAAATTACTTTGCATTTGAAATAAACTTGTATTGAAAACAAATACGTTTCATTTATGTTGCATTGATGTTATAGACCTGAACAAACCTGTAAAAAGTTCTTCCGATTTCCTAACTGGGAAAGCTAGAATCGACACTCTACAATCAAAATTAAATTACCATTATATCTATGCGGATGTCGGATACGGAAATCCGCAGACTGGAAAATAATTCCGTAGATATCAATGAGAAAATAAAGAAGATGCTAGAACTATATGAAAAACTATTACTCTTGTTTCATAAATTGAACCAGCCTTCAGAAAATTTTTACTTTTCTTTAACACAACAAGGATTTCCGCAATGCTTGTGAAATAGAAATTATCTGAAAAAAATGCATTGTTAAATGAAAATTTCTATTTAAATTTTATAATATTTCGCTGCGACATTTTCTGGGAACGATATTTATCATTGCTTATTAATCAAACACACGATATTTAATGAATGATTTTGCTTAAGAATCAAGTACAAATTGATAACATCATGTAAGATTAAATAAGAATCTGTTTGTTTTTCTCGTGACATTTATTTACGTCTTATCAATCATATTTCATTTATTATTTAGTTTTTAAATAATCTTTCATGCTTTCTTTAATGTATATTACTTTCCTTATTTCACAGTCTAACTAAATCATTTATGGAACGGAAACTATTTTTTTCAAATTCGCTGAATATATTTACGTGTAAATAAAATGTTTTCATTGAAACCAAAGATCCATTATTCAATTTTTTCAAAAGGACTTCTGTTTCACACCAACAAAAATCATACTATTAGATTAGCTCTTCAGCACACATACTCCTTTTTCTCATTGCCCAAATTCTTCCTAAACTTTCAAAATTTAATTCAATACTAATTTGTAAAAAATAATAAGTTATACCTGACAGTTAAACTACATATTATAAAAAAAATTTCTTTTGAGTATTTTTCTGAAATAAAATCGATTAGGATGGAAACTGAACTCTTCTACTTTATTATCCGCAATAACATTTGTGAAAAGGTCAGGCGTTTTTTTTTTTTTTCCCACTTAATGATTCTCAAATGTGCCACAGATGAAAATTATAGTTCCATTTTTTTAAAACAATAAACGACCAAAATTTTAGACAATCAACCCCTACAGTGTTTTCTTGCCTTTACATCAATCTCCTCTCAATGCATAATTATAGAAGAACAAACATAAAAGATATTTATCTGAATTTTTAAGTAGTTGTTTTTTATATTGGAAATTATATGTTATTATCAATAGTTTATAAGATAATTGAAGCCAGCTTCAAACATCTAGAACATTGATTTCAAAATGGACTCTAACGTCCTCTTTTGGTAAAATTTTCAAAAGCATCAATAGAATGTCTGAACAGGCATTCGAACAGCATTTAGTAAAGGTCAATGAAAATATAAAGAAGATTAGAAAATTTAGAAACGCTAGTATTTATACGTTTTCCACGTGTTCTGTAAAAGCTGCAAAAGCAGATGTCCACAATCTATTCATAGTTCGGTTAACACAGTTATTGCATTTCGATCACAAAGGATTTTGGGCTATAGCATAAAAGTTTTTAATTGCAGATCCTTCATCAAATTTAATGGAAGTGGGTTTATTGCAATAATAAATTTGTTTTTTAAAAAAATAATCCGAAGGCAAATAGTGAATCTGAGTGATTTGAGAATACTAATAACAAACACAGAGCCGAGAATTATTTCTTTCAATGAAATCATTTACCAAGTTAACCTTTCTCGGTAAAATAATTTTGTAGTGTGCAGGTTGATCTTGTTTGGTTCGGTTGATATACATGAGGCATAGGTTTGAAAACTCACAACTTTATTGACACAAAAACCGCACACATACTGTTTGATACATACGACATTTAACACTTTTAATGATATATACATATATAGATTCGTGGAAGGACTCCATTTACAAGTCGAAAACCCGAAATTTGGCTGCGGGCTGGGGATATGAAACATATTTCCTCTCCGGGTGAGAGTACTGATCGTTTCTCCTGAGCGTCACAAGGGCGCTCTTGCCAGTGGCTAGAAGGAAGCATGGCTACAATATATTTTAAATATTCAAAGAAAACTTTTTGAATCCATGTTAGATGCATGTAACTCAATTTATTATATATAAAAAACTATTCTGTCTTTGAACAGAAACTCGATAGTTAACACGGTAAGCTTCTCACGTAGTGGAAGATCTTCTGAAGTACAACATGTCTGAAAATATTCCTACGTTTTCGTCGTAGATAAAATGAGAAATCGGTAAACCAGAAAAATCTACATTAGAATTTAGTAAACAGGGCAAATAAATTACCTTCATAGAGCGCTGGAGGTCTTTCTTCCAAATTGTGAAGGCACCAGAGGCCAAAACTGGTTCACTAAACTCGAAGTTAAATTGTAAACATCAATAAACGTCATAGCCAATTAATCAAAACTAAAAATTAAATGGAAACTCAACGTCACCTTTACTGCAGGGCTTTTCAATAAAAATTTAAGTTTTAAAACATTCTTTCATTTTTTTCATTCTCAGAAAAAAATATTTTACCTTTTTCGAATTTTATTTTTCTTCGAATTGATATCCATATCATTATTTGACACAACAGCCCTAATTACGGGCCAAAGCCTTCTGCCTATTTACAGATTTCTGGACAAGAGATGTTTTCTTTTTACGAGGTAAGGTTGCCAGCCCTGCGCCCAACTCTCTACAGCCGTATTATACGGGAACCTACCTTTTTAAAATGGATTAGACGATATCCACTTATACAAATTTAAATCATTAGACACTATTTTTGAAAAAATATCAGTTATAAATTATAAAATATTAGAATATTAATTCCAAAAAAATTACATTTTTATCCATTATTATATTTTTAAATTATATTTATCATTATATTTTTTTAACAGCTAAAATCAAGAAATATGATAAAATGAGTACTATTGAAAATATATCAATGACATCCATTTTAGATATTTTACATAACTGCAGGCAGTAAACTGTATAATTTATATATAATTTAATATTGACAGTATTCTACAAACATAAAGAAATTTATATTTACTTATAAGTAAACAAATAGATTTCTTTGATGAATTATAAATAGTTTTAAAAATTAAATTTTAAATTTTAGAAAACTTTACATATATTGGAATTATAATGGATTTTATTAATAAGAATTTTTATTTAGATCTTTTGACGATATTATTATATATTATTTAATAAAAATACCCTTCATTCAATTCCTACCATTAGTTCCCACTCAAACTATATATATTTATATATCTTGTTCAATTTTCAATCGTTAATAAAATATTTTTTTTCATCCATGAAGTTCAAATACATTTTTTTAAATTTGTAGTGGAAACTTTGTTAGTAGATTTTCAAATATTAATTCAGTAATTAAATTTAATTCATTAATTTTAGTTTTTTTTTAGATTTAAGTTTGCATGTATCTTTTGCCAGATGTAATTATAGGAAAATTTCAACTTGAAATGAAAAACCTTTCTGTTCAATTCCTACTATTAGTTCAAGCTCTCCTATATATATTTATATATCTTGTTCAAATTTTCAATCGTTCATAAAATGCTTTTCATTCCTCCACTCAAGTTCAAATACATTTTTTAAACTTGTAGTGGATGACACTTCATGTTAATACAGTTTTTCAAATATTTATTCATTCATTAAATTTAATTAATTAATTTTAGTTTTATATGGCAGAAAAAATTTCTCTTATATAAGATATTTAGCAGGATATAAATTTAGGAATAAATACCGCCAGTGGCGAAGCATGGAGATCACTGGAAAAAAATTTGTTTTTCAGATTTTTTTTCATTCTGGGTTCTAGTCTGAGTCAAGGAGGGAACAAAATGGAAAATGGAAACATGTGAATAGAATTTTTTCTAACTTAAAAAAAATGAAAATTATTTATAAAAGGACTTTCTGCAAAGAGTGAAAAAAAGTAGGAATTGACTTTAAAAATTTTTTTTTATATTACTTGTTTTTAAATAATAACCACTAAATTTTATAAGTATCTATTAATTACCTTACTGATTTATTTTACTTTTTAAAGTTTCAATTATTCATTTTAAACTGATTTGTTATATAATTTTCAAAATGAAAGTAAATTGTTTCTTAAAAATGTAGATAATTTATTGTATTAAGGCAGTGTGATTTTGTATTTGAAGAGTTAAATTTGATTCAGATTTATATTGAATTAGAAATAAAAACAATATATATATACACATACAAATTATATAAATCTTATATATAAAATATACAAAAAACCAATGTTTATTGTCATTTTCCTGTAGAATATTTTAATATCGCCATTTGCTTTGAATATTGTAATTGAGAATTATGTTACCCATATTGGAATTCAATTTTATTCTTTTAGTGTAGCTTCAGCAATAGGAAAAACAGGATAACGTGGCTTAAGAGTTGGCATATGCAGATGTCTTTAAATGAATCAAATGGTAAATGGGATCGAACTGTCTTTAATTGAATTATTTTTGCGTTGTTCTCGATATTACTTTTAAGCGTTTCTGAAAAATTATTTGTTGTCTTGTTTTTAAAATGCATTGGAAGCGTTTTCTTATGATTTTTATATTTAAAATACAAAGACATTCACCATTATCTTAATCACATGTAATTTAGAGGGAATAATTCATTTTCTCATACAAATTTTTCATTTGTTTTGCATTACAAAATACTTCTATGTTTCAGTGTCGTTATAGTCATTAATATATACAAATTTTCAGACATTGAAATGAATTTTATATTTCCATGCAGTTTTTTAATTAAGAGAAATAAATAAAAAAAAAAAAAATTACATCAAAACTATTTAAAAATCACAGAAAAAATTAATTAAAAAATTGTAAAAGAATTTAAAAAATTAAGCATAATATTTATGACATTCTGGAATTGCTTGCTCTTTAGCGAAAAGAAAGTGGATATTAGATAATTTTGGTGGTATATGTTGTATGTACTGTTTTGATTATAGAGATGGTGACAAAAAAACCTTATATTGCAAATATGACTTATATGTATAAAATCTACGGAGTTTTTTGCCATACGAAAGACAAATACTGTAAAGCATTACTTTACTATTTATTCACCAATCTGAAGGATGACGTTGACATATTAAAGTATTTATATTTATTGATACGCAACCAAAATACAGAAGGAATTTTTTACTGTATAATAAAATTTAATTATTTCATCTTTAGTGAAATTTATTATTACTAAATTATATTAATAATTAAGTTCTACAAATTGTATTTATATACCAAGTGTTCTGTAGTAAAATTCAAATTTATAAGATTTTTTTATTTTAAAAACTTTTTAATATTCATATAAGTTTATTCAATTGACATTACAGCTTTAAGAATAAAGAACTGTTTTTTATGTATTTTTGGAGAAAATTAAGTTCAATTTATTAAGTTACATTTTTTTAAGAATAATATATTTTATTCCTAAACAAATTGCTTATTCTTAATAACGGCATATTTTGTATAATATTTTGGTAAACCTTTAAGTTTTTTTTTTAATTAAATCCATGTAACTTTCAAATGCCAGGCACTTTGACAGAAGTCAATAAGCACTGGCACATCATATAAATAGAAGATTCAGCGTTATCTAGGACTTCATTACGGTGAGAAATGCTATGGTGCACATACATTTTGCCACCATAATTTTCAATGCACAATCTCAGAGAAAATATCTGGGAAGTTTAAATCCCCCTCTCATTTTCCAACTCAGAGGTAGCATTTTCTGCGCTACGGATTTATCTTTCTCCTCACTAATATAGATACAATAGGGCCTGAATGGCCGAGTGGCTAGCGCTCTGGCGCTCGGTACCACAGGTTTCGGGTTCGAGTCCCGGCGGTGCCATGGTTGTTTGTAGTGGTTCGGAATCCACTTTAAAAAGGTAGGTCCCGGTCTAATAAGATCGTAGAGCGTTGCGGGGGCATTGTTACTCCGAGGCTTATCTTCAAGTTACACGCCCCCTGGGTAATGCAAAGTGAGTACGTCTGTGCAGCACTTGCCTTAAGGCATCCAACACCAAAGTGTCTGTGTTTGCCAGCTGCATTAGAAAGAAAAAAATATGTAGATACAATAGCATTCGGTTTAGCCTTTCTTATTAGGTTTTGACACAGACTTCCGTAGTTCAGATCCACTAGGCTACTTGAATCACTTTTGTATTGCATTAATATATCAAATGAATGTAAATGCAATCAATTCACTTGTTTAAGATTTCCACTAATTTTTCTACTTCATTATATACAACCTATCATATTTAACTAATTTTCATTTTCTTGTTTTCATAAATTCTTGTATTATCTTTCCTATATATTTACTGCTCATTTAACTTTCAAGTATTTTCTATTCATCACATAGTGATAAAGTCTGCAAAGTAATGTCTGCTCAGCAGATTATTTCCTTAGTTTTTTTTTTTTTTTTTTTTACGCAAAACTCAAAAATGCTATTTTTCTATAAAAAATTGAAACGTCCTCTCAGGGAGCATCCAATCACAGCCATTGTCGATAGGATTACTTTCACATCCGCATTGAAAATCTTAACAACAATGGTATTTTATCAATCTGATATTTGCATTCTACTTAATCTGCTCTCAAGTGCTCCTGGAAAAAATGGTATAAAATGGTAATGACGGCTTAATTATTCAAACTGTATCAATTTGAGACAACTATTTGTTCAGAAACCGAAGTTCAACTATGAAATTCAATGGGTAAGTTTTTAGCTTCCATCAAATCTATATTTAAGAAATTATTATTAATTATGTAACCTTCATTTAAAGAATGGAACAGAAATCATAGGCATATAATACGTAAGTAATTTAATTGAATATGCTTTAATTTATTTGGATCTTATAAAAGAACAGCAATGGTTAAACCTATAAAACTATTCATCTGAATTTTAAAATAACTTTACTTTATGCTTTATTGCAAGTACCCATGCTTCTAAAACCAACTACCAGTTATAAATGAGAAAAGAAAATAAATTTATTTTATTTATTTAATGCATTTACTTTGTGATTTCATTTTGCACATCTAAATATAATATTCCGCAAAGAGGTTTTTAATTCAATCTATCAGCAAAGCGGTCAATGGCAGCTGAAAAAAAGTTTAGGAGCTCATGTTTTATTGAAGCTATTGTTTAACGATTTAAATTTTGATTATTATTTTCGTTTTTTATAAATTTTTAGTATGAAATAAAAGTAAATAAAAAATTTATTGCTTCGTTATATGCTAACTATACAATTTTGGTGTTTTTAGTTTTAAAGTCTTAATGTTTATTGAACACCCAAAAACACATCATCGTGAAAATTCCATGTTTTAAGTGTTATATAAACGATTAAAATCAAAATTATCGGAACGAGTTAAATAAATTTGTTACAAAGATTACAAATGACTGATGGATAAAAATATTCTCTCACAATCACAATCACCATCTCAATCCACAATCAATCTCGTCATTTCTAAATGCAGTACCAATAAAAGCACGCGGCGAAATCAAATATGTGTCCTTCTACATGATAGCTGCACATTTTCCTATCGGTGCACGAGTTGGGCATCATGATTATGTCATTGTCGAATTCCAGGCTCATATTATATTTGTGTGTGGACTTTCAGGAAAGTTAAAAGTTTATTTGAAAAAATTCAGGATTATATTAAAAATACTTAAGTAATAAAAAGTAAATCAAATAGCAAAAGATGTTAAATCCATTGTTAATAGATTGTTCAACGATATAACGCCCAGATCATGAAACGATAGCAGAGACTCAGCTGAATCAATGAATGGATCTAGGATATATGGATCCTTTTATAACTGTTCTTGAAGCTCATTAAATACTGCTGGCTTGACGAACTTTTCAATTATTATTATTGTGCAAATACTCTGATATGCACTCCTTGAGCAATCTTAAGCAACATCGAGAGAGATCAATATCCAACATCACTAACCCTGGTGCCAATAATAACACCATGGTGATATTTACACATAATTTTTGCTTTATACATTTATTTAAAAATTAAATCAAATTTACATAATAATTCCTATGAAGTAAACAAATTAGGCTATAAATAATTATTAAAACTATAGGTAACTAAAAATATAAGTTAAATAGTATAAGTTAAAAATTAAGAGTTACTTGTTTATTTACAACATATTTTCATAGATGGTGCCCCATGTTTATATACATGTCAATTTTATTTCTTTTTCTTTCAGGATGTTTTTTGTTGTTTTGCTGGTAGGACTTTCATCAGCCCTGCCAAGTGAGTAAAATATTCATAATCCGAAGTTTTAATTCATTAGACAACTTTGGCTTTATTTCATCTTTGTAGACATAACTTTTTTTCAATTTAAAAATGGAATGATGAAATAAACAAATGAAAGCTACTGTATGTTTTGTAATTAAGGAAATGATATAAATTAAAACTTTTAATTTCTCAAACATAGCTTTTAATTGTTAGGAAAAAATTTAATTTAATGTTTTTAATTTTGTAAATATATATTTTTAAGTTTTTTTTTTTTTTTTATCTATTTTACAAAATAAAATAAAATTAAAAATTTAATTTAATGCGAAACTCTTAAATTTATTTTGAATTAAAATAAATACATAATTTTGTAATGCAAATGTTTTTAAAAATTAATTAATCCATTTATTTATTAACATTTTAAACGCAAAAATGATTAGAAACAATAAGCAAAAAATTTTCATTTGGATTATTCTTGTTAAAATTTTGGAGTTAATAAGCTGTCACTAAAAAAATTTAGTGTTTAGTTTTGTTGATCAAACTTGTAACAGCCAGCTTTCAGGACGAATTCAACATGCTATAAAATATTTTTTTACATCGCTAAGGGCTTCATTTTCTGACTTTGTACTCCTTGCTTACCACCAGATGGATAAGACAGGGACTTTCAAAAATAATCATATTTCATGTACTTACGTATTGGGAAAAAGAAATAGAAAACCCACCAGGCATCTTGATAAGAATCCACGATAGGCGTATAGTCCCGTCGTGTAGGACTATAGTGAAAAATTCACAATGCCAGTGCACCTAAATCTTCCTAAGCAAAACGTTACATATATACAGCGAAACGTTATATAAATAAACGTATGTACCTTTTATTGTTGTTGTGTCCCTCGTGGAAGGAGAGAAGAGGGGTGCAGCTTCTGTTCTGCTGGAGCACCCATAGGTAGAAGTCTGACTTCTGCTCCGTGACGCTCTTACAGTCAGTCATAGGAGACCGGGACCAAACGGTTTAAAGTGGATTCCGAACCACTACAAACATCCATGTCACGGCCGGGACTCGAACCCGAAACCTGTGGCATAGAGCGCCAGAGCACTAGACACACGGCACTAGCCTGCCTTTTATTGACAGGCAACATTAAATTACACGGCATTTTCTTCTTTTTCTCTCCTCAGGTCCGATGATGTCTTCGGAACCAGGTGTGCCTTTACCTGAGTATAGGGTGCTGAGCCAGAAACTGAACGAGACGGGCGTCGAGATGTGCGAGGACATGCTCCACCTCTGTCCTGCTACTGCGGACTGCTGCAAGAAGGAGGACGGCAAGTGGGACTGCTGCCCCAAACAGGCTGCCATTGGAGGTACGGTTATGTTGTTACAAAGTTATGTCGTTATCTTGTTAAAAAGTAATAAACATGTGTCTTCTTTTCTTTAAAGTTCAGATGGCATGGTTTTACTATTTCTATCATGAATCGGAAGCCCTGATGGGCAGCGCGTTTTTTGTTTTACGAATAAATGGTACTGAGTCCTACAAAATATTGCTCATAGCATTCGAGACGATACAATAGCAAAGTTTTCCCCTCTAACTCCGTTTCAGTGACGAATCATTGGGAAAAAAAATGAACCGTTTTTCTTTTATCCTTTGCTGTGTAAAACATATTTGAACTTGTGCTTCAGCCTCGTGCGTTTACATCGTGGGATGTCGCAGGCAGATTTAATTCTAGGAAATGGGGAGTCTTTATTGCCAATAAACCAACTTTGTGTTATGGTGGAAACCAATTAGCTACGAAGCCTAACATATTTATTTCGCATAGCAAATAATTAAATATTTTTCACAAAACAAAAGTAATGCGTATCATTTTTATTGCGATGGAAGCAAATGTGATTATTGCCAAAAATTAAAAATTCCATTTCAGTCAACGTGTTCTTTAGATATTTTCCAAAATGGTTATCATTCTGTGTTCTAAAAATTGTATGTCCCAAACATTTTTTTTTTTTTTCAGTTAATAAAAGTTTTTTTATATGACAACGACATCCCCCCCCCTTCTTTCAAATCTTCTCTTTTATCCATTCCTCTACGCAAAAAGGTTTGTTTCTGTTAAATAATAATGTTAATTAACAAATTAATGAAACGACTCAAATTGATGTCATTTATTTATAAGGTTTAATTTTTAATTTTGCCTTTTACAACTTATTCCAGTTTTTTTTTTTTTTTTAAATAGTAGGCTACCATCGAAATAAACAACATTACAGTAATTCTAAACCCTATAAACTTATAATGAAAGTTCACCAAAATTATTCAATTACATAGGCAAGTTTTCAACTATCGTCAAGAATATCTAAAATATTTAATTATAGAAAACCTATTTTTACTGTAATAAATGATTGTTTTATTGCATAATGCAAACATGCAAATGAGGAATGGAATTTATATAAAATTTTCTACTTTCTGAATTTGAAAATAATTGACCATAGCTGTATAATATCTTAAATGCACTGATAATTGTTTCTAGTTATTTTAAGAAAAATTGTCTACCATCATCGTCAAATTTGTCGCAGATATTATTAAGCTGGATACCAACATTGGACAGTTTTAATCTTTAGCATTCTGCAGAGCACATACAAATAAATTCTCAAAAACATTCTACACATTAACTGTAATAAGCCAAACAATTATGTATATATTCCCTGTTCAGACAATCCTAAAAAAAAAAGTAATACATACTTGTTCAAATTTTTTTCAGCTGATTGCTGCATCCAGGGATTCAGAAGAGTCTGCTGCATAGGCAATGCTCCCAGATGCACATGGATTGGCTGCTTTTTCGGATGAGTGCACCTTCCGTCTGCAGTGTGCCAATGACAGAAGCACCATTCTGCCTGTAAATGTGTAACAGATACACACTTCATATAATTATTAAAAGTTGTGTTCACTAATTTTAATTGATGTTAAAAAATTGGATTGAATGTAGAAAATTACTTTGCATTTGAAATAAACTTGTATTGAAAACAAATACGTTTCATTTATGTTGCATTAATGTTGTAGACCTGAACAGGCCTGGTGAAAAGCGTATTCGATTTCCTAACTGGGAAAGCTTGAATCGAAACTCAATAAGTAAAACTAAAAATTCCATTATATCTATGCAGATGTTGTATACTTATTTATGCAGATCTTAGTACGTTAAAGTCGTAGACTTTAAAGTAATTCAATGGAGATCAATGATTAAAGATGATGTATAGATGATGGAAGAAGTTCTATAGATGATAAAACTCTATGGAAAATCTATTACATCTATACGGATAAGTTGAATCCGTAGACTGGAAAATAATTCCATGGAGATGATGGTTTAGTTTGTCGCTCTACGTTCATTTTGTGAACGATTTTAGGCTAATTAGACCATAATCTGCAGTTAAACGTGGATTCCGAACCATTCACAAACATCCATGCCACCTCCAGGATTCGTACCTGAAGCACCAAAGGCCAGAGACTAGCCATTTGGCCACCAGCCGATATTAAGGAGAAATTGGAAAAGCTTATCTGTATATGCTAGAATAATATGAATACTAAATCAATTATGAAACAGAAACTTGTTTATTCTTTTTTTTAATTCGCTGACTATATTTACATATTGCTAAAATGTTTTCATTGTAACGAAAGGTCCATTATAAAATTGTCAAAAAAGAGTTCTATTTCACATCAACAAAATTCATACTAGTAGATTAGCACTTCATCCCGCATACTCCTTTTTTTAATTGCCCAAATTTGTCCAAAATTTTCAAAATATTAATTCAAATACTAATTTGCAATACAAAAATAAATTATACCTGACAGTAAAAAAAAATCCTTGATAATTAACAATTCTTGATAATTTTCCGAAATAAAATTAATTAGGATGCAATCTGAACTCTCTTACTTTGTTATGCGCAATAACATTTGTGAAAAGGTCTCACGGTTTTTTTTTTTTTTTTTTTCACTAATTTTCCGTAGATCTTGCTTTTAATGCTTCTCAAAGGTGCCATGAATGAATCTTATAATTCCACTCTTTCTAAAACAATAAATGACCAAAAGATTAGACCATCAATCCCAATAGGACTTTCTTGCCTTTAAATTAAGTTCCTCTCAATACATAATCATAAAATAACAAGCATAAGAGATGCTTATGTGAATTTTAAGTAGTTTTTTTTTTATATTGGAAAGAATATGTTATTATCAATAGTTTACAAGATAATCAATGCCAGCTTCAAACATGCCAGGGGTTTGGTAGAATTTTCAAAGCGGCCAATAGAAAGAGGCATTCGGATAGCGTTTAGTAAAAATAAGGGGGATGAAATAATAAAAAAAAATTGGAAATTTTAGGAACACTATTTGTACATTTTACACGTGTTCTGTAAAAGCTGCAACAGCAGATGTCTACAATTTATTCTCAGTACAGTAAACACAGTTTTTGGATTTGGATCACAATGGATTATGGGTTATAATGCAAAAGTTTTTAACTGCAGTTCCTTCGTCAAATTTAATGGAAGTGGGTTTAGTGCAATCACAAATTTGTTTTTAAACAAATAATCTGAAGACAAATAGTGAATCGGGGGATTTAAGAATTCTGCTGACAAACACATTGCCGATGATTATTTATTTCAATGTTATCACTCGCAGAGTTGATCCTTCAGGGTAAAATCATTTTCTAATGTGCAGGTTGAGCTGGTGTGGTTGTGTTGAGATACTTGAAGAACAGGTTGGAGAACTCACAACTTTATTTAACCACGCACAAACACCCACACATATCATTAGAGATATATAACATTGAACGCATTTAAAGACATAATTATAGATTCTTGGAAGGACTCCACTTCTAAACTGAGAACCCGAAAACGGCTGCGCGCAGTTGCGAAATATACTTCTTCTCCGGATAAGAGTCCGTAAGCCAACAAACCATTTCCTGAACCCCACAGGGGTCGTTCTTGCTAGTGGCTAGGAGGAAGCATGGTTACAATATATTTTAAATATTTAAAGGAAAAAATTTTTTGAATCCAAATTAGATGTATATAACTCAATATATTATAAATAAAAAACTGTTCTGTCTTTGAAAAGAACCTTGATAGTTAGCACAGTAAGCTTCACATGTAGTGGAAGATCTTCCGAAGTACATCTTTTCTGAAACACTGAATATTCCTACGTTTTCGGAGATAAACGTGATAAATCGGTAAACCAGAATAATTCTACATTAGATTTTAGTAAAAAGAGCAAAGAAATTATCTTCTTAGAGAACTGGGCTGTATTTGTTCCAAATTGTGATGGCACCAGAGGCCAAAATAGGTTCACTAAAATGGAAGTTTAATTGTAAACTGATCAATAGCTTCAGAGCCATTAACCAAAACTAAAGGTTCAAATAGAAACTTAACATCACCATTTACTGCAGGGCTTTCTTGTATAAATAGAGGTTTTAAAATATTCTTTATCTTTTCCATTTTTAAAAATTATTTATTTTTCTTGAAGACGATGTCCATTATACAAATTAAAACCATTAAACGATTTTTTGAGAATATCAAATCAACAATTAAACATTTTTTCATCGATTGGAAACAATATGATGACTATATGAAAAATAATAAAATATTAAAGAACACTATCTTTATTTAACAGTTAAAACTTCAATGGACACCATTGATAAAATGAGTATTATTGATTTCATTTCAATCAATGACATCCATTTTAGATATTTTACATAACTGCAGGCAGTCAACTGTATTATTTATATATAATTTAATATTAATCAGAATTATACAAATATAAAGGGTGATTTATTATTAGCTTGCCAGAAAACAAATAATTTTCTCTAATGAATTACGAACAATTTTAAAATTTTGTAAAACCTAACATACATTGGAACCGTAATGAATTGTATTAATGGGAATATTTTATTATCTTCTGTAGCTATTATTCTACATTATTTAATTAAAATATCTTTTATATTTTAAATACAAACTACTACAATTCATAATTTATAAATATGTTTTTATTATTTTTGCTTGTTGATTTAATGTTTCGATTATTCTTTTATTACAAAAATCTAAAATTGAATTGTTATGTAATTTTAAAATGAAAGCAAGTTGTTAGTTAAAAAAGTAGATAATTTATTATATCAAGGCAATATTTATCTTGTATGAGAAGTGTTACATTTTTTTTGTCGTATTTATTTTGAATTAGAAATAAAAAAGGATTTTTATCAATTCGAACATACGGACGATATTTTAAAGATGCGCTTTGCAATATTCAATAAAAAATCTAAATCATGCTACAGTAAAAAAGCTTAGTGCTATTTTTTTAATAAAAATGTTTCATGTTTAAATGAAAACAAATACGTACACATACTAACAAATCATATACAGTAGGACCTCTGTAAGTCGAACTTCAAGGGAGACGCCAAATAATTCGATTAAATTTAAATTTTCGACTTATGGAGGATTTTGACTTATGTGGATTTTGTAAGGAAATATTCGACTTGCAGAGGTTTACATTCTTTCTAACTTATTTTGAGTTAGAGAGGTAAAATAAATAAAAATTCAAGTTACAGAGGTAATAAACATGTTTATTTGCAACTTAAAAGTTATATTATGTACTACAATAAACAATCGAAATAATTCCGAAACAACTTAAAATTAAAAATATTATGTATTAAAAAGTCAGTTATTTATTTATTTATTTATTAGCTTTGGACAATTCGATTTAATTATTGTCGATCGATTTATTAATTATTTATTAATTAAATTATCGATTTATTAATTAATTAATCGACAATTATTTTAGACAATTGATCGTTTTCTATCTATCGCTAGAGTTCAAATGAAATCAATAGCAATAATAAGAATTATAATAAGAACATTTCATACAATTGGTTATTCTATTTACCGTATACCCATACAATGTTTTCTAAGAAACAATGACGTGCATTGTCGGTAAATCCTTAAAGTATATATATATATATATATATATATAATCTGACGTTTAGAGTCGTTTTTTGTTGAATACTTTAATATTGTTTTATGGTTTTACACATTGCAATTGAGAATCATGTCACCCATATTGAATTAGATTTTATTCTCTGTGTAAGTTCAGTAATAGGAAAGAATAGAATTATGTCATTGCGAGAGTTGGAGTTAGCGTATATAGACGTATTTAAAAGAATCAAAAGGGTAAATGGGATCGAACTGTGTTTTAATTGAATTATGTTTCTTTTTCCTTGATGTCGCCTTTAAGCGTTAATGAAAAATTATTTGTTGTCTTGTTTTTAAAATTCATTGCAAGTATTTTCATATGATTCTAATACTTAAAATAAAAATACATTCACTATTTTCTTAACCATATGAGATTTATTGTGTATAAGCAATTTTTTGAATTCGCAAACCTTTCCAATTTGGGTTGCACTAGAAAATTCTCTTATATATTAGTTTCATTATGGCTGGCTAATATTTACAAATTTTTCGAACAGCACTACAGATTTATTATTTTCATCACCAGTATAGAGACAGTTGGCATTTGGTTTAGCCTTTATTATTAGGTTTTAAAATTAACTCATAGTTCAGACCCAGTAGGCTACATGAATCTCTTTTTGTATTACATTAATATAACAAATTAAAAGGCAATAAATTCATTCGTTTAAAAAGATTCTCACTAATTTGCTCCTTTATTTTTATACAACATTACCATATTTTAAAATTAGTTTAATTTTTTGTTTTCAGAAAGTCTTGTATTATCTTTCTTGCATATTGACTGCGCATTAAACTTTCAAGCAATTTTCTATTCATCACAGTATAGTGATAAAATCTGCAAATCTTGCCTACTCAGCAAATTATTTTCTTACAAATTTGTTAACTTAACATACAATAAAGCGATTTTCTTTAAAAATTAAATTATTTTTTAATGGGCATCCAATCAGAACCATTCGTTAGGATTACTTTCACAAATGAATAAAATCTTCATAACAATGATGTTTTATCAATCTTGATATTTGCATTCCTAATCTGCTCTCAAGGGTACTCCTGAAAAAATGGTATAAAATGGTAATGACGGCAATTATTCAAACTGTATCATTTTGCGACGATTAGGTATTGGAAAAACCAAAGCTCAACTATGAAATTCACTGGGTAAGTTTTTGCTTTCTTAAATCTATATTTAATAAATTATTTTTAACTATTAAACCTTTAGTGGATCGGATGGACGATCGTAGTATAGGCATCAATCTAGTAATTTAATAAAATGCGTGTTTAATGATTTTGGAGTTTATAAAAATTCAGCAATATACCTACAAAATTGTTTATTTGTGTTGTAAAAGGTCTTGGTTTACGCTTTTATCCCAAACGTATCCATGCTTTTAAAGCTTCCTACCAATTATACAAGGAGAAGATGGAAAAATAAAAATTAAAAATTAAAATTTATTCAAAGCATCTTAATATATATATATATACACACTATAGAAAAAATAAATAATGGTTATAGCCTATGAAAAATGTAGTATGGCATGATATGTGAAATATAATGTCTTCTTGGCATGGTATGTAAAATATAATGTCAGCTTTGCTTGGTATATAAAATATAATATAAAACTTTTGTTTGAAGGAGAGAATGGTGCAGAGAATTCCATTTTATACTTCAGGCATCATAATTGCTTAGGATAATTAACAGTTCATTTTCTACTATACTCTTTTAAACTGATGATTATCCATCTGGTCCATAAGTTTGTATAATATGTTTCTATGCCACCGAATTCCAAAAAATGCTGAAAGGAAATTTTAAGATACCTTCATTCTGTAAGTAGTTGAATAATGGATGGTTCTCCAGTTTCTCCGCACGAGCAAAAATCATCTCCTAACAGGTTAGGTTACTTATTAGTAAGATAAAGGTAATTCCGAAACAATTGCTAAAGTAGTACTCATTCTGAATGCAATGGATAAAGTAGTAATCATTCTGACACCGATTGACATTCATTCTAATACCAAACGGTAAGATAAAAGTAATTCTGACACATTTCCAAAGCGGTAGTTGTTCTGAAAGCAATTGATCCCAGGGACCGAACTGTTAGCAAGTGGCCGCTATTTTTTTAAACATAGATCATTGCAGCGATTTTTATTAATTTTAAATTTAATATAGTACTTTGTGATTTTATTTTGCACATCTAAAAAATAATCGTCAAGAGGTCTTTTCATTTTATTAGCAAACAGGTCCATTGCACCAAAAAAATTAGGATCACATGTTTTATTGCAACTACGTTTCAGGATTTTCTGTTTTTTTCATTTTTATGAATATCCTTTTGTTATTTTACAAATTTTTCTTTTAAAATAAAATAATTTATTACTTCGGGATATGTTATAATTATGCAATATTGATGTTTTGGGTTTTTAAAGTTACATAATTTTTTAATATTTTTTTGGACACCGTAAAGCAAATCATTGTGAAACTTCCATCTTTTAACTATTATCCAAACGAATAAAGTCAAAATTATCAGAACGAGTTAAATAAGTAAGATAAAAATGTGAATAAATTATAGTTTAAAAAAAAAAAACCAAAAAACACTCTTTTATAGTTACTCTAACTAAAAGTAAAAAATAATTGTTAACATAAGAATAAAATGACTGACGAGAAAATGAATGTCATTGTTCTAAAAGCGTGGGGTGTTCGATATCAATCGTTATAAATTTTCACTAGTTTCATTCCGAAATACAGAGTTAGTTTAAAAATGTCGTACAAAGCCCCACGCTTTTAGAACAGTGACAGTAATTTTCTCGTCAGTCATTTTATTCTTATGTTAACAATTATTTTTACTTTTTAGTTTGATTAACTCTAAAAAGCGTGTTTTTAAACTATAATTTAGTTTTTACTTTTAGTTTGATTAACTCTAAAAGTGTGTTTTTTAACTGTAATATTTAAATGAGGTCCCGGTACGGAGGACTGGAACTACAGTTCTGACAACAATTTAATTGTGGGTAAAACAAAAGGCTAAATGAGAATATGTCGAGCCAGCCACGATGCGAACAGGGAATCTCCTGATCCGTAGTCAGGCGCATTATCCGTTGTGCCACTGCCCCACGTAGGCTTGAATGTCTTAGGTACTTTTTCATTCTACTCGGGTTAAATTGCTCTTCATAAGTTATAAAAAATATTTTATTGTCGTCGGTCCTTGATAAATCTACAACGTCTAAATTAAATCTGATCGCTTAAAGTAGGGCAATATCGAATCCAAAGAGTCAGTTACAAACAAACAAACAAACATACAGGTGAAACTTATAAAAGCGTATTAAAAATGACCGGTGGATAAAAATATTTTGTCACAGTCACCACAGAGTCTCGTCGTTTCTGAAAGCAATAGCTCACAAATGCACCCACTGGAATCGAATCTGTGTCCTTTTGCACGATAGCTGCACTTGTTACTATTGGTACACGAGTTGGACATTGTGATTATATCATTGTCGAATTCCGGGCTCATGTTATTTTTTCCTTGTAGACTTCCAGGAAAGTTATACGCCGTTTATTTGAAGAAAAAAAATACAGGATTAAATTTAAAATAACTAAATAATAAACAAGTACTATAAAAAAAATTTTAAGTCAATTCCTCCTTTTTTTTTTCACTCTATTGCAGAAAGTCCTTTATAAATAATTTATATTCATTTTTTTAAAGTTTATCTGGTGCCATCTATTGGTAGATATATGCAACTTAAAAAACTAAAATTTATGAATTAAATTTAATTAATGAATTAATATTTGAAAAAAATATAATAACATCCAGTGTCATCCACTACAAGTTAAAAAAAAATGCATTTGAACTTGAGTGGACGAATAAAAAGTATTTTATGAACGATTGAAAATTTGAACAAGATGTATATAAGAGTGTGAGCTAATAGTAGGAATTGAAAACGTAAAACAAATGATAAATGTGTTAAATCAATTGTTAATAGAGCACAACAATATTACGCCAAGATCACGACACTAAACTATGAGAGCTTTTAAAATTTCGTGGAGCTCATTTGGCAAACAACATTTTTTTTCTTATTGTTTAAATACTCTGACTTGCGCTCATTTGGCAATCTTTAGCAACATATAGAGAGAGATCAATATTCAACAACACTAAGCCTGCTATCATTAATAAACACATAGTGATATTTGAACATAATTTTGCTTTGTACATTTATATACATAATAAATCAAATTTACATAATAAGTTAAATTTACATGATAAATCCCATGAAATAAACAAGTTAAGCTATGAATGATTATTATAATTATAAGCAACTAAAAACAAGGAGTTACTTGTTTATTTACAACATATTTTCATAGATGGTGTCACATGTTTATGTACATTTTAATTTGGTTTTTTTTTTCTTTCAGAATGTTTTTGTTGTTTTGCTGGTAGGACTTTCAGCAGCCCTGCCAAGTGAGTATGGTTGAAGATATTCCTAACCGAAGATTTAAATCATTAGACACAACTTTTGCCTTATTTAGACATAACTTTAGTCTTATTTAATCATTATAGATATAACTTTTGGCCTTATAAAATCATTGTAGATATAAATTTTTACAATTTAAAACTGGAATAAAAACTTGGAATGAAAGTTACGATAGATTTTGAAATTAATGAAATGATTTAAATAAGAGCTTCTAAAGTCTCAAACATAGCTTTTAAATGTCAGGGAAAAATTTCATTCTTACATTTTTTAATTTTTACTTAAATTTTTAAGTTTACTTTTTGACTATTTCATAATATAAGGTAGTATTAATAGTTTAAATTTAGGTTTAAAATCTTAAATTTATTTTGAATTAAAATAAATACATAATTTTTTTGAATGCAAATAATTTAATAAAATTAAGTAATCGATTTATTTATTAACATTTTAAACGCAAATGATTAAAAACAATACACAAAAAAAAAAATTTTCAATTTGAAGAGTTCTTTTAACAATTTTCAGTTAGTAAGATTTCATTAAATAATATAATGTTTCAGGCAAGTATTTATATTTGTTGATCAAACATGTAACAGTCATTCTTCTCTAAAAATCGTTTCGGGGCGAATTCACAATGTTTTAGAATAATTTTTTTTCCATCGTCAAGGCTTTCATTTTCTGACTTTTTACTCCACGCCTACCAACAGATGGATAAGACAGTGCCTTTCAAAAATAATCATACTGCATGTACTTACGTATTTGGAACAAGACAGAAAAAAGTCACCAAGCATCCTGATAACATCCCGGCGTATAGTGTCTTCGAATAGGAATATAGTGAAAATTCACAATGCCAGTGCACCTAAATCTTAGACATTATATATATATATATATATATAACGTTATATATATATATATATAAAACGTTCTGAGCTTTTTATTGACCAGGTGACATTAAATTACTGAGAATTTCCTTCTTTTTCTCTCTTTAGGTCCGATGATGTCGGATGAACCAGGTGTGCCCTTACCTGGTATAGGGTGCTGAGCCAGAAACTGAACGAGACGGGCATCGAGATGTGCGAGGACATGCTCCACCTCTGTCCTGCTACTGCGGACTGCTGCAAGAAGGACGACGGCAGGTGGGACTGCTGCCCCAAACAGGCTGCCATTGGAGGGGTACGGTTATGTTTCCCGACAATAACTTTTAAGATCACTTGATCAATGAACGATTTGCTGATCCGGCAAAGTAATAAATATGTGTCTTCTTTTCTTTAAAGTTCCCATAGCATGGGTTTATTCTTTATGAGGATGGCTTGATGGAAAACACTATTTGCTTTCTGTTTTACGAATAAATGCTCTGACTCCTACAAAAAAATTATTCGTAGCATTCGGAGATGATACAATTTCAAAGTTTTCACCTCTAACTCCGTTTCAGTGACGAATCATTGGAAAAATAAGAAAAACGAATCGTTTTTCTTTTATCCGTTGATATAGCAATGCATATTTGATCTAGTGCTTCAGCTTTATGCGTTTACATCGTGGGGTGTCACAGATAGATTTTATTCTAGAGAAAGTAAAGCCTTTATTTTCATGAAACCAACTTTGGGTTATGATGAAAATCAATTAACATCGCCGCCCAATAAGTTATTTTCGCATTACAAATGATTATATTATGATTATGTTATTAACATTATTTTATTTGTACACAAAACAAAAGTAAAGCGTATAAGAATTATTGCGTTTGAAGCAATCATGATTGATGAAAAGACATTATTCTTGCTGGATAACAAGTAGAGCTCTTAATGTGATTATTGCCTTATAATTAAAAATGTAACTTCTTTGATCGTATTCTTTAGATGATTTCCTTAATGATTACCATTCTTTCTTCTAAATTCGCGTGTCCTAAACATTTTAATTCTATTAATAAAAAGTTTTTATATATGAGTAACACCCCCTTTTTCCAAATCTTCTATTTTATCCCTTCCTCTACATAAAAAAACATTTGTTTTTGTTAAACAATTTTAATTAACAAATTAATCAAACTACACAAATTGATGTCAATTACAAGCTTTTTATTTTTAATTTAACATTTTATTTAACTTTTATTTAGCTTTTTATTTTTAATTTAACTTATTCTGGGTGTTTTTTTTTTTTTTTTTTTTGGAAATAGCAGCCTATTATCGAAACAAATAACATTAAAGTCTAAACAACCTAAACTTATAATGAAAGTTCATCACACTTATTCAACTAAATAGGCAAGATTTCAACTATCGACAAATATATCTAAAATATTTATTTATAGGAAACCTACTTTTATTGTAATAAATTATTGTTTTATTGCATAATACAAAACATGCAAGTGAAGAATTGAATTTATATAAAATTTTAAACTTCCTGAATTTGAAACTAATTTACCATTCTTTTATAATATCTTAAATGCACTGGTAATTGTTTCTAGTAATTTTAAGAAAGATTGTCTGCCATCATTTGCCAAATTTGTCGCAAATATTATTAAGGTGGATACCAGCTTTGAACAGTTTTAGTCTTCAGCATTCTGCAGTGCACATACAAATAAATTCTCAAAAGGAGGCATTTTCACAATAACTGAAATAAACCAAACAATTATGTATATATTCTCTGTTCAGACAATCTTAAAAAAAAACTAATACGTACTTGTGTTCATATTTTCTTAGCCGATTGCTGCATCCAGGGATTCCGAAGAGTCTGCTGCATAGGCAATGCTCCCAGATGCACATGGATTGGCTGCTTTTTCGGATGAGTGCACCTTCCGTCTGTAGTGTGCCAATGAGGGAAGTACCCCTCCTATAAATGTAGAACAGTTGCACCTTTCATTTTTATTGCAAAAAATTGTGTTAATTCATTTTATTTTGATGTACAAAAATTGGATTAAATGTATAAAGTTACTTTATATTTGAAATAAACTTGTATTAAAAACAAATTCTTTTCATTTATGTTGCATTATTATTATAGATCTCAACAGGGCTGGTGAAAAGCTTATACGAGTTTCTAACTGAGGAAGTTCGAATAGAAAATGTGCAATCAAAATTAAAATTTCCATTATATCTATGCGGATGTTGGATATGTTAGATCAGTAGACTGAAAAATAATTCCATGGAGATCAATGGAAAATGCAGAAGATGCTCTTGAGATGCTAGAATTATATGAAAACGAAAAGAAAATGTATTACTCTTGTTTCATAAATTAAAACCAACCCACACAAAATTTTATTCTTCTTCAATACAAGAAAGATTTCCTCAATGCATGTGAAATAGAAATTATCTGAAAAAATGCATTATTAAATGAAATTTCTATTTAAAATTTAGAATTTCTCCCTGTGACATTTTCTGTGAAAGACATTTATCATTGCTTAATATCTAAATACAACCATATTACGAATGGTTTTGCTTAAAAAATCAAGTACAAATTGATAATAGAATATAAGCTTAAATAACAATCTGTTTGTGATGCTGTTTTGTTTTGCTGGTGTCATATTTTATTTGTTCGTTTAATTTTTTAAAAATCTCTCGGGTTTTCTTTAAGGTACATTATTTTTACTATTTCTGGATCTAACTAAATCAGTTATATAACAAAAACTTTTTTATTATATTTTCATTCCCTGACTATATTTACATTTTAGTAAAATGTTTTCATTGGTACCAAAGATCCATTATCAAATTTTCTTTATAAAGAGTTTCAATAAAGAGTTCAGAGTTTCACATCAACAGAAATCATACTATTTTTAGTGTTGTCGGATCTAGCGGGACCCACTTTGGGGGCTAGATTGTAATGTGCTGGTTGTGCAGTTGGGTTTGTAACTTTGTGTGGTTGGGTTAAAACTTGAGGCATTGGTTTGAGAACTCACAGCTTTATTTACACATGCACAAACACCAAATACACATATAATATTTAACATATTTAAATAGCAATATTTAAAACGTTATATTAGTTATTATTAATAATATTAACAGATATATAATTAGAGATTCGGGGAAGGATTCCACTTCTAGGCCGAAAACCCGATACCTAGGTTGGAGTGGGATGCGCGGAATATGCTATCTCACCGGGTGAGAGATTGTAAACAAAATGTTTCTTATTTTGATTATTTTTCTGACATAAAATCGATTAGGAGGAAATCTGAACTCTCTTACTTTGTTATCCGCGATAAGATTTGTGAAAAGGTCTCACGGGTTATTTTTCCTTCTTATGCTCTTTAGGATCTGTTTTTAACGATTTTCAAATGTGCCACTGATGAAAATTTTAACTTCATTCTTTGTAAAACAATAAATAACCAACATTTTAGACAATCAACCCCTGCAGGATTTTCTTGCCTTTACATTAATTTCCTCTCGATGCATAATCATATAAAATAACAAGCATAAAAGATTCTTATGTGAATTTTTAAGTAGTTTATTTTCTTATATTGGAAAGAATATGTTATTATCAATAGTTTGCAAGATAATTGAAGCCAGCTTCAAACATCTAGAACACTGATTCCAAAGTGGGCTTATGGTAGAATTTTCATATGGACCAATAGTAAGACAGTGTTTAGTAAAAATAAGGGTACGATCAAAGCAGAAAGAAAATTGGAAAATTTAGCAACACTATCTGTGCATTTTACACATGTTCTATAAAAGCTGTAGTCTACAATCTATTCAAAGTTCAGTTAACACAGCTTTTTGTATTTATATCACATTGGATTATGGACTATAATACCAAAGTTCTTAACTGCAATCATCAATCTTCATAAATTTAATGGAAGTGAATTTACTGCAATAACAAATTTGTTTTTAAAAATAAATAATCCGAAGGCAAATAGTGAATCAGAGAGATATAACAATACTGTTGACAAAAACAGAGCCGAAAATTATTTCTTTCAAAATAATCATTCACCGAGTCTATCCTTCTTGATAAAATCATTTTATAGGGTGTAGGTTGGGCTGAGGTGGTTGGGATGATATACAACAGCCGCAGGTTGGAGAACGCACAGCTTTATTCGCACAAGCACAAACACCACAGATATACAATTGCAGATACAACATTGAACACAATTAAAGACATATAACCATAGATTCGTTGAAGGACTCGCAGTTCTAAGCTGAAAACCCAAAACTCGGCTGCGCGCAGTTGTTGCGAAATATACTTCTCCGGGTAAGAGTCTGTAGGCCAAATGACCATTTCTCCTGAACGAGGAAGCGTCCACAGGGGACGCTCTTACCAGTGGCTAGAGGAAGCATGGTTACAATATATTTAAATATTCAAAGAAAAATTTTTTGATTCCATGTTCGATGAATATAAATCAATATATTTTAAATAAAAAACTGTGCTTTCGTCGAATAGAAACTTGATAGTTAACACGGTAAGCTTCACATGTAGTGGAAGATCTTCCGAAGTACATCTTTTCTAAAATATTGAATATTCCTACTTTTTCGCCGGAGATAGTCATGATTAATCGGCAAACCAGAAAAATTCTACGTTAGATTTTAGTAAAAAGAGCAAAAAAATGTTTTATTGATTTCATTTCAATGAATGACATTCATTTTATATATTTTACATAACTGCAGGCAGTAAACTGTATATTTTATGTATAATTTAATATTGATAGAATTATACAAATATGAAGGGCGGCTTATAATTAGCTTATCAATAAGCAAATAGTTTTCTCTAATGACTTATAAATAGGAAAAAAAATTGAATTTAAAATTTTTTAAAACTTTACATACATTGAATTGTAATGAATTTTATTAATAGAATTATTTTATTATCTTCTGTAGTTATTATTCTACATTATTTAATAAAAATAATCTTTCATTTTAAATAAAAACCACTACAATTCATAGTTTACATATATACTATTATTTTACTTGTTGATTTATTTTGCTTTTTTATGTTTCGATTATTCTTTTATTGCAAGAATCCTAAACTGATTTGTTATATAATTTTTAAAATAGTTTGCAAAAAAAAGTAAATAGTTTATTGTATTAGGGCCAATATGTATTTTGTATTTGAAGTGCTAAATTTTTGTGTCATATTTATTTTGAATAAGAAATAAAAAAGAATTTTTATCATTCCAACATGCAGACGATATTTTAAAGATGCGTTTTGCAATATACAATAAAATTTAAATCATGCTACAATAAAAGCATATTTCTATTTGTTTTATAAAAATGTTTCATATTTAAATGAAAAATACATATACATGTACAAATTATATTGCTTATGATTTTTATGAAAATACCAAGACATTCACATCATCTTATCCATAAGCAATTTAGAGTGTATAAGCAATTTTTTAAATGCGTAAACAATTACAATTGAAACGAATTTTATATTTCCATACAGTATTAAGAGAAATAAATAAAAAAAAAAAAATAAAATTATAAAATTATTATTAAATAAATAAATTATATTAGAAATAAATTAAATAAATTATATATTAGAAATAAATTATTATAAATTATTATAATAAATTATAAATTATTTAAGAGAAATAAATGTAAAAAAATTTTTTAAATTACATCAAAAAATAAATTAAAAATCACAAAAAATAAATTAAAAATCACAAAAAAATTAATTAAAAATATTGTAAAAGAATTTAAAAAATTAAGCATAATATTTATGACATTCTGGGATTGCTCTTTAGCGAAAAGAACGTGGGTATACTATAATTTTGATGGTATAAGTTGTATGTACTGTTTTGATTATAGAGATTGTGATAAAAACATTGTATTGACAATATGGCTTGTCTGTATAAAATCTACGGAGTTTTTAGCCATACGAAAGACAAATACTGTAAAGCATTACTTTACCAATTATGCACCAAACTAAAGGATGATGTTGACATATTAAAGTGTTTATATTTATTCATATTCAAGTATAATATAGACGGAATTTTTTACATTATAAAAAATTCAACAAATTCATCTTTAATGAAATTTATTATTACTAAATTATATTAATAATTAAATTCTACAAATTGTATATTTATCTACAAAGTATTTTGTAAATTCAAATTCAATATTTTTTTCTATTTGTAAATTAGTATTATTTATATGACTTTATTCAATTGACATTACAGCTTTAACTACTTTTTTATGGATTTTATGTGGAAAACAAATTAAATTCAATTTTTGTTTACAAGAATAATGTATTTCATTGCTAATAAATTACAGTTTTTTGCTTGCTTTTAATAATGGCATCTATTGCATAATATTTAGGTAAGCCTTTTAAGTTCTATTTTTGTTAAATCAGTGTAACATTCAAATTGGCAATTTGACCTAAGTGAATAAGCACTGAAACATCATATATGTAGAAAGATTCAGCGTTATATAGGACTGCATCATGATAAGAGCTGTTGCGTTGTACACACATCTTACCACCGAAGTTTTCAACGAACAATAGCAGAAAAATATCTGAGAACTTTACATCTTCATTTCTTTTTCCATCTCAGAGGTAGCATCTTCAGCCCTATGGATTTATAGTTCTCAACACCAGTATAGAGACACTAACATTCGGTATAGCCTTTCTTATTAGGTTTTGAAACGGACTTCCGTAGTTCAGATCCACTAAGCTACTTGAATATTTTTTGTATTGCATTAATATAACAAATTAATCTAAATGCAATCAATTCCTTTGTTTAAGATTCTCACTAATTTTTCTACTTCGTTTTATACAACCTATCATATTTAACTAATTTTCATTTTCTTGTTCTCACAAATTCTTGCATTATCTTTTCTGTATATTTACTGCGCATTAAACTTTCAAGTATTTTTTTTATTCATCATATGGTGATAAAGTGTGCAAAGTAATGCATGCTCAGCAGATTATTTTCTTAGTTTTTTTTTTTTTTTTTATGTAACACTCAAAAATGCTATTTTTCTTTAAAAAATTGAAATGTTCTCTCAGTGGGTATCCAATCCCAGCCATTGTCGATAGGATTACTTTCACATCCGCATTTAAAATCTTAACAACAATGGTATTTTATCAATCTTGATATTTGCATTCCACTTAATCTGCTCTCAAGTGCTCCTGAAAAAAAAATTGGTATAAAATGGTAATGATGGCTTAATTATTCAAACTGTATCAATTTGAGACAACTGTTTGTTCAGAAACCGAAGCTCAACTATGAAATTCACTGGGTAAGTTTTTAGCTTTCATCAAATCTATATTTAAGAAATTGTTATTGATAATTTAACTTCCATTTAAAGAATGGAACAGAAATCATAGGCATAAATCTAGTAATTTAATTGAATATGCATTAATTTATTTGGATCTTATAAAAGTGCAGCCATAAATCTATAAAACTATTCATTTGTGTTATAAAAGGACTTTACTTTATGTTTTATCCCGCAAGTACCCATGCTTTTAAAACCAACTACCAGTTATAAGTGCAAAGGAAAATATATAAAATTAAAAAATTCAAGTTTCACTCAAAACATCTATATATATATATATATATATGTGTGTGTGTGTGTGTGTGTGTGTGTGTGTGTTTGTGTGTGTGTGTGTGTGTGTGCGTGCGTGCGTGCGTGCGTGCGTGTGTGTGTGTGTGTGTGTGTGTGTGTGTGTGTGTGTGTGTGTGTGTGTGTGTGTGTGTGTGTGTGTGTGTGTGTGTGTGTGTGTGTGTGTGTGGTACGTAACCTAGCATAAGCCTAAGGAAAACGACGAGTATACAATACAGAAAAAATAAGCGATGGTTATAATATTGTATAAAAAATATAATAGGACATGTTTTATAAAATAGAATGTCAGTGGTATATAAAATAGCATGGTATATAAATATATAATGGCATGGTATATAAATATATAATGGCATGGTATATAAATATATAATGGCATGGTGTATAAAACATAATGTAAAACAAAGTACTTTTGTTTGAAGGAAATGATGATGCGGAGAACTCAATTAATACTGCAGGCATAATAATTGCTTAGAATGATTAACAGTTCATTCTCTTCTATAAATTTTTTAAACTGACGATTTTCCATCTGGTTCATAAGTTATATAATACGTTTCCGTGCCACCGAATGCAAAAATGTTAAGAGGAGATTATAAGATACCTTCATTCTGTAAGTAGTTGAATAATGGATGGTTCTCCAGTTTCTCCGCAGAAGTAAAAACCGTCTCCTAACAGGTTAGGTTACCTATTACTAAGATAAAAGTAATTCTGACACAATTGTTAAAGTAGTTATCATTCTGAATGCAATGTATAAAGTAGTAGCCCTTCTGACACCAATTGGTATTCGTTCTAATAACAATTAATAAAACAAAATAGTCATTCTGTCACATTTGTAAAGCAGTGTTGTTCTCAATACAATTGATCCCAGTGAATGAGCTGTTATCAAGTGCCCGCTATTTTTTTAAATATAGATCACTACAACGATTTTTATTAATTTTAAAATTTAATACATTTACTTTGAGAATTTTTTTTCTTTTTTTTTTGCACATCTAAAAATAATATTCCGCAAAGAGGTTTTTGATTCACTCTATTAGCAAAGCCGTCCATGGCACCAAAAAGATTAGGAATGCATGTTTTATTGAAGCTATGTTTAACGATTTCCGTTTTGATTATTATTGTCTTCTTTTAAAAACTTTTAGTATGAGATAAAAGTAAATGAAAAAATTTATTACTTCGTGATGTGCTAACTATACAATTTTGGTGTTTTTAGTTTTAAAGTTTTAACGTTTTTTGAACACCGCGAAGTAAATCCATGTGAAAGTTGCATCTTTTTAAGTGTTATCCAAACCAATAAAGTCAAAATTATCAGAAGGAGTTAAATAAGTATGTTAAAAAGGTTAAAAATGACTGATGGATAAAAATATTCTGTCACAATCGCAATCACCATCTCAATCCACAATCAATCTCATCATTTATAAAGGCAGTAGCAACAAACGCCAGTGGCGTAATCAAACCTGTGTCCTTTGCACGATAGCTGCACTTTTTCCTATTGGTGCACGAGTTGGGCATCAAGATTATATCATTGTCGAATTCCGGGCTTATATTATTTTTGAGTGTGGACTTCAGGAAAATAAAAGTTTATTTTAAAAATACAGGATTAAATTAAAATAGATTAAACAGTAAAAATTAAAACAAATTGGCGAAAGATGTTAAATCAATTGTTAATAGAACACAACGAGATAGCCAAACGAGAGCAGATATTCAGCTGAATCAGTTATTTGCTGTAGGAGCCTTTTATGACTGTTCGAGGAATTCACTAAATACTGCTTACTTGGCAAACTCACCAGTTTTTTTCTTATTGTCTAAATACTCAGATTTGCCTTCCTTGATCAATCTTTAGCAACATCGAGGGAGATCAATAATCAACATCACTAACCCTGTTGTCAATAAGGACAACTAGGTGTTATTTACACATAATTTTTTGCTTTATACATTTATTTTACAAAATAAATCAAATTTACATAATAATTCCTATGAAGTAAACAAATTAAGCTATAAATAATTATTAAAATTATAGACAACTAAAAATATAAGTTAAAAATTAAGAGTTACTTGTTTATTTACAACATATTTTCACAGATGGGGTCCCATGTTTACATACATGTCAATTTTGTTTCTTTTTCTTTCAGGATGTTTTTGTTGTTTTGCTGGTAGGACTTTCATCAGCCCTGCCAAGTGAGTAAAATATTCTTAGTCCCGAAGTTTTAATTCATTAGACAAAAGGCTTTATTTCATCTTTATAGACATAACTTTTTTTCAATTTAAAAATGGAATGATGAAATGAATAAATGAAAGCTATTGTGTGTTTTGTAATTAATGAAATGATAGAAATTAGAACTTTTAATTTCACGAACATAGCTTTTAAATGTTAGGAAAAAAATTTAATTTAATATGAAACTCTTAAATTTATTTTGAATTAAAATAAATACATAATTTTGTAATGCAAATGTAGATGTTTTGTTGTAAATGTTTGTGTTTGTAACTGTTGGTTGTAAATGTTTTGTAATGCAAATTTAAAATTTAATTAATCAATTTATTTATTACATTTTAAACGCAAAAGATTTAAAAACAATACGCAAAAATTTTTCATTTGGATTGTTCTTTTACCTTTTGGAGTTAATACGCTGTCATTAAAAAATTTAGTGTTTAGTTTTGTTGATCAAACGTGTAACAGCCATTTTAACAGCCGTAACAGCCAGCTTTCAGGACGAATTCAACATGCTGTAAAATATATTTTCCATCGCTAAGGTCTTCATTTTCTGACTTTGTACTCCACGCCTACCATCAAATGGATAAGACAGCGACTTTCAGAAATAATCATATTGCATGTACTTACGTATTGGGAACAAGACACAGAAAGCCCACCAGGCATCCTGATAAGAATTCACGATCGGCGTATAGTCTCTTCGTGTAGGACTATAATGAAAAATTCCCAATGCCAGTGCACCGAAATCTTCCTGAGCACTCGGGGAGTGAGACGTTATATATATATATATATATATATAAACGTCTGTGCCTTTTATTGACATACAATATTTGAATTACAGGGCATTTTCTTCTTTTTCTCTCTTTAGGTCCGATGATGTCTTCGGAACCAGGTGTGTGCCTTTACCTGAGTATAGGGTGCTGAGCCAGAAACTGAACGAGACGGGCATCGAGATGTGCGAGGACATGCTCCACCTCTGTCCTGCTACTGCGGATTGCTGCAAGAAGGAGGACGGCAGGTGGGACTGCTGCCCCAAACAGGATGCAATTGGAGGTACGGTTATGTTTTTCGAGAAGTAACTTTTAAGATCACTTGATCAACGTATGCATTTGATGATTCAGCAAAGTAATAAACATGTGTCTTCTTTTCTTTAAAGTTCGGATAGCATGGTTTTATTTTCGTGTCATGTGTAGCATGGCTGGATGGGAAACGCTATTTCTGTTTTACGAATAAATGCTTCTGAGTCCTACAGAAAATTTTTCATAGTATTCGTAAAAAAGATTTGATTTTGTTAAACAATAATTTTAATTAACAAATTACTAAAACGATTCAAATTGATGTCATTTATAAGCTTTTATTTTTAATTTTACATTTTACAATTTATTCCAGTTTTTTTTTAATAGTAGCCTACAATCGAAACAAATAACATTTTTTTGTAATTCTAAATCACTTTAACTTATAATGAAAGTTCACCACAATTATTCAATTAGATATGGAAGTTTTCAACTATCGTCAAGAATATCTACAATATTTAGGTATAGAAAACCTGTTTTACTGTAATAAATTATTGTTTTATTGCATATTACAAACATGCAAATGAAGAATTGAATTTATATCAAAATTTCTACTTTCTGAATTTGAAACTAATTGACCAATCCTTTATAATATCTTAAATGCACTGATAATTGTTTCTAGTAATTTTAAGACAGATTGTCTACCATAATTGCCAAATTTGTCGCAAATATTATTAAGCTGGATACCAACTTTGGGCAATTTTAGTCTTCAGCATTCTTCAGTGCACATGTGACAAAACTCACAAACCAAAAGCATTCTACATAATAACTGAAATAAACCAAACAATTATGTATATATTCTCTGTTCAGACATCCTTAAAAAACTAATACGTACTTGTGTTGTTCATATTTTTAGCCGATTGCTGCATCCAGGGATTCAGAAGAGTCTGCTGCATAGGCAATGCTCCCAGATGCACATGGATTGGCTGCTTTTTCGGATGAGTGCACCTTCCGTCTGTAGTGCGACAATGACAGAAGCACCCCTTCCTTCTGTAAATGTGTAACAATTGCACCTTTCATATGATTATTAAAAGTTGAAGTTAATTGATTTTATATGTTTATGAAATGTAGAAAATTACTTTGCATTTGAAATAAACTTGTATGGAAAATAAATACGTTTCATTTATGTTGCATTAATGTTATAGACCTGAACATGTCTGGTGAAAAGCGTGGTCGATTTCTTAATTGGGGAAGCTCGGATCAAAACTTTGCAATCAAAACTAAATTTTCCATTTTAATCTATGCCGACGTTTGATACGTTAAATCCATAGACTGGAAAATAATTCCATGAAGAAGATGCTGTATATGTGATAGAACCACATGAAAACTTAAAAATATATTACTCTTGTTTCAAAAATTAAACCAATCCAAAAAAAAAAATTCGTTCTTCATCAAAACAAGAAAAAATTTCCACAATACACATGAGATAGAAATTATTTGAAAAATATGCATTGTTAAATGACAATTTCTATTTAAATTTGATAATATTTCGCTGCGACATTTTCTGTGAAAGATATTTATCATTGCTTAATATCCAAACACACCATAGTACACAAATAGTTTCATTTAAGAAACACGTACAAAATGAAAATGGCATACAGGTTTAAATAACAATCTGTTTGTAATTGATGACGCTGTTTATTTTGCTGGTGACGTTTATATATAACATATCAAACATATTTTTGTTCTTATCTTCTTCATATTTTTCGTTAGTTTTCACTATTTCTCGCTCTATATAACGAAAACTTATTTACAGCATTCTTATTTTTTAATTCGCTGTCTATATTTACATGTTAATAAGATGTTTTCATTGAAACCAAATTCTTTTAATGAAGAGTTCTATTTCACATCAACAGAAGTCATACTATTTTAGTGTTGTCGGTTCGAGTGGACCCCATGTTAGGAACCAGACTGCAATGTGCAGGTTGTGCAGTTGTATTGTATGTGGGTGTGGTTGGATTGAAACTTGAAACACATGTTTGAAAACTCACAGCTTTATTTGCACACGCACAAACACCACACACATACAATATTTAAAACATTATAATTGTTATCATTTATAATATTAACAGATATATAATTATAGATTCGTGGAAGGATTCCACTTCTAATCCGAAAACCTGATACTCAGATTTCGCCAAATATGCTATATCCGATATCCGATATTCAAACACCTGATACTCAGGATGTTTGAAATATGCTACCTCTGCGGATGAGGCACAGGTTTGAGAATTCACAGATTTATTGGCACACTCATGAACACCACACACAGAGACATAAAATATTTAATATTTATAGATTCGTAGAAGGGCTCCACTTCAAAATCGAAAATCTGAAATTTTGGCTAAGCGCAGGATGCGCGAAATATACTTCCTCTCCGGGTAAAAATCTGCAGGCCAACTAAAGGACCGGGAGGAGCTAAATATATTTCCTCTGTTGTGGAGAGACTGTAAACTAAACGTTTTTCTGTGGGATCGTCTGTTATCCTGTACTCCCTCTCTCGGTTAGTCACGAGGACTAATGACCATTTCTCCTGCACCCCATAGTGTGTGTGTTCTTGTAGTGTGTAGGAGGAAACATGGCTACATTATTAGATTAGCACTTCTCACATACTCGTTTTCTCATTGCCAACATTTGCCCTATACTTTCAAAATATTTATTCAATTACTAATTTATAATACAAAAATAATAAGTTATACTGGAAAAATAGTAAGTTATACCTGACAATTCAACTACCCTGTATAAAAAAATTCTTTTGATTATTTTTCTGATATGAAATCGATTGGGAGAGAATCTAAATTCTCTTACTTTGTTATCCGCGATAACATTCGTGAAAAGGTCTCACTAGTTTTTTTTTTTTTTTTTCTTATTTTCCTTAGGACCTGTTTTTAACGATTGGCAAATATGCCACGGATGAAAATTGTAATTCCACTTTTTCTAAAACAATAAACGAAAAATATTGGACAATCAACCCCTACAGGATTTTCTTGCCTTTACATCAATTTCCTCTAGATGCATAATTATAGAAGAACAAGCTTAAAAGATGCACATGTGAATTTTTAAGTTTTTTTTTTATTGTAAAAAATATGTTATTATCAATAGTTTACAAGATAATTGATGCCAGCTTAAAACATGCCAGGGTTGTGAGAAGAATTTTCAAAGCGGCGAATAGTAAGAGGCATTCGGAGAGCGTTTAGTAAAAATAAGTGGAGGTTGAAATAATAAAGAAAATTGGAAAAATTGGGAACATTATTTGTACATTTTACACATGTTCTGTGAAAGCTGCAATAGAAGATATCTACAATCTATTGACAGTTCAGTTAACACAGTTTTTGGATTTAGATCACATTGGATTATGGACTATATTACAAAAGTTTTTAACTGCAGTCCCTACATCAAATTTAATGGAAGTGAGTGTAGTGCAATTACAAATTTGTTTTAAAAAAGAATCCGAAGACAAATAGTGAATCGTGGTGATTTAAGAATATTGCGGACAAACACAGAGCCGATGATTATTTCTTTTAATGTAGTCACTCGCCGAGTTGATCCTTCCTTGTAAAATCATTCTGTAGTGTGCAGGTTGGCTGGTGTGGTTGGGTTGAGATACATGAGGCACAGGTTGAAGAACACACAGCTTTATTTACTCATGCACAAACACTATACACATACAATTAGAGACATATAATATTTAACACATTTAAAGACGAATAATTATATATTCGTGGAAAGATTCCACTTCTGAGCCGAAAACATGAAACTCGTCTGTGCGCAGTTGTTACGAAATATACTTCCTCTCCTGGTAAGAGTCCGTAGACCAACTGACCATTTCTCCTGGACGCCACAGGGGGCGATTTTGCCAGTGGCTATTAGAAAGTATGGTTACAATATATTTTAAATTTATTATTTTTTGAATTCATGTTAGATGTATATAAATCAATATAAATAAAAAACTGTGCTGTCTATGAAAAGAAACTTGATAGTCAACACGGTAAGCTTCTCACGTAGTGAGAGATCTTCCAAAGTACACCTTTTTTCTGAAATTCTGAATATTCCTACGATTTCGCCGGAGATAAGCGTGATAAATCGATAAACCAGAAAAATTCTCCTTTAGATTTTATTAAAAATAGCAAAGAAATTACCTTCTTACAGAGCTGGGGATATTTCTTCCAATTTGTGGTGGCACCAGAGGCCAAAATTGGTGCACTTGAATGGTAGTTCAATTGTAATCTCATCAATAAGTTTCATACCCAATTAATCAAAACTAAAAGATTAAATGGAAACTCGACATCTCCATTTACTGCAGGGATTTTCAATAAAAAGTGAAGTTTTAAGACATTCTTTAATTTTTTTTATTCACAGAAATAAATATTTGACTTTTTTTCGAAATTTAATTTTCTTCGAGTTAATATCCATATTATCATTGATGCAACAGTCCCATTGTGAGCCGAAGCCTTCTGCTTACTGGTAGATTTCGGGAGAAGATAGGTTTTCTTTTACGAGTTAAGGTTGCCAGCCCTGCCCCCAACTCTGTACAGCCGTATTAGATCGGGACATACGGTTTAAAATGGATTAGACGACATCCACGTACACAAATTTAAATCATGAGACGCTTTTTTCTTTGGAAAAAAATATTAGAATATTAATTACAAAAAAATTTTTTGTTCATCAGATGGAAATGATACGTTTATTATATGAACAATAATAAAATATTAAGGAACATTATATTTTTTAACAGCTAAAACTTCAAAAGACACCATAGATAAATGAGTACTATTAATTTCATTTCAATCAATGACATCCAGTTTAGATACATTATACATACCTGAGGTAGTCAACTGTGTAATTTATATATAATTTAATATTGATAGAATTACATAAATATAAAATGCGGTTTATTATTAGCTTATCAATAAACAAATAATTTTTCTAATGATTTGTAAACCGTTTTAAAGTTTAAAATTTATAAAGCTTTACATACATTGACGATAGTAAATTTAATTAATAGGAATATTTTATTATCTTCTCTAGTTGTTATTCTACATTATTTAAAAAAATATCTTTTATTTTTTTAAATACAAGCTATTGCAACTCATAATTCATAAATATATTTTATTATTTTGCTTGTTGATTTATTTTATATTTTAATGTTTCGATTATTCTTTTATTGTCAGAATAAACGGATTTGTTGTATTGTTGTGTGCAGGTGGGCAACTGGTTTGTAACTAGGTGTGGTTGGGTTGAGATATTTGGGGCACAGGTTGGAGAACTCAGATTTATTTACACACTCACAACACACATGTACAATAAGAGACATAAAATATTTAATACATTTAAGGACAGATATTTATAGATTCGTGGAAGGACTCCACTTCTAACCCAAAAATCCAAAACTTCAACTAAGCGCAAGGGTGCACGAAATATTCTTCCTCTCCAGGTAAGAGTCTACAGGCCATCTAATGGACCAGAATGCTCTAAATATATTTACCCTTCGGAATGCGAGGCTATAATCTAAGCGTTTTTTAGCGGGAGCGCAGATTGAGCTATACCTCCTTTCCGGTGAGAGTCTCGAGGTCGACTGACCATTTCTCTTGAACGCCAAAGGGGGCGCTCTTGCCAGTTTGTAGGAGAAACACGGTTATAATATAATTTTTAAAGTGAAAGCATGTTGTTAGTTGAAAAAGTATATAATTTATTGTATTAAGGCAATATGTATGTTGTATTTGGAGTGCTAAATTTTGTGTCAGATTTATTTTGAATAAGCCATAAAAAAAATTTTATCAATCGAACATGCAAACGATATTTTGAAGATGCGTTTTGTAATATTCATTAAAAATCTAAGTTAAGCTGCATTAAAAAAGCTTTTAGTGTTATTTTTTATATAAATATTTTACTCTTAAATAAAAACAAATGCATATACGTATACAAATATCAAAATCATATATATATAATAAAAATGAATATTTATTGTAGCTTTTCTATTGAATATTTTAATATTGTTGTTTAGAATTGGCTTCAGTAATAGAAAAAATAGGATGATATCTTTTCATGAGATCGTTATCTTAACCACATGCCATTTAGAGTGAACAATTTTTTAAATGCATAAAAATTTCCCATTTGTGTTGCATTAGAAAATATTTTTATATATAAGTGTCGTTATGCTATTAATATTTACAATTTTTGAAGCATTGAAATGAATTTTATATTCCCATGCAGTTTTTAAATTAAGACAAATAAATAAAAAAAATTAAAAAATTAAAAAATTATATTAAAAATCAAAAAAAAATAATTTAAAAAATGTAAAAGAATTTTAAAAATTAAGCTTAATATTTATGACGTTCTGGGATTGCTCTTTAGCGAAAAGAAAGTGGGTATTCGATAATTTTGATGGTATATGTTGTATGTACTGTTTTGATTAAAGAGATGGTGACAAAAAACATTGTATTGCCAACATGACTTGTCTGTGTGGTATTTACTGAGTTTTTTGCCATACGAAAGGCAAGTACTGTAAAGCATTACTTTACTAATTATTTGCAAAGTTAGAGGATGTTGGCATACTAAAGTGTTTATATTTATTAATATTCAAGTAGAATACAGATGTATTTTTTTATGAAAAAATCTAATTATTTCAACTTTAACAAAAAAACTAAATCATATTAATAATTATTAATATGATTTAGTAATAATAAATTATTGTTAAAGTTCTACAAATTGAAAAAAAGTTCTACAATCAAATTTATTTTTAAAGTTCTACAATTGAATAATTAAGTTCTACAAATTGAATTTATCTACAAAGTTATTTGTGACAGAATTCAAAAATTTTAAGATTTTTTTTCTATTTGTAAATTATTATTATTCATATGATTTTAGTCAATTGGCATTACAGCTTTAAGAATAAAGCGCAGTTGCTAATAAATTACAGTTTTGTTACAAACAAAATATGCACTTGATTACAAAATATACACTTAACAATGGCATATTTTGTATAATACTTAGGTAAGCTTTAAAGATTTTTTATTAAATTCTTGCAACTTTTAAATGCAAGGCACTCTGACCTAAGCCAATAAACACTGTCACATCATATTTATAGAAGATTTACCCTTATCTAGGACTGTATTACGATGAGAAATGCTATGTTGTAATTTTCAACCATGATTTTCAAAAAATAGCAGAGAAAATATCTGGGAAGTTTATATTTTTGTCTCTCTTTCCAACTCAATGGATCCTGGCTTTTGGTACCACAAACTTCAGGTTCGTATCCAGGCGGTGGTAGGGATTGGATGTTTGTTAGTGGTTCAGAATCCACGTTAAACTGTAGGTCAGGGTCTAATTAGACTAGAGTGTACAAAACAGAGTGACAAACCAAAGCAACTAAGAGCTAGCATTTTCAACCCTAATGATTTATTGTCCTCATCACCTGCATACCGACAGTAGCATTCGATTTAGCCTTTCTTATTGGGTTTTAAAACAAAATTCCGTAGTTTGTATCCTCTAGACTAGTTGAATATATTTTGTATTACATTAATAAAGCAAATTAATATAAATGAAATCAATTTATTTGTTTCAAATTCTCACTAATTTTGCTACTTCATTTTATACAAATTAACATATTTTAAAACTAGTTTTCCCTTTCATGTTTTGAGAAATTCTTGATTATCTTTTCTGTATATTTATTGCTCATTAAACTTTCAAGCATTTTCTATTCATCATATAGTGATAAAATCTGCAAATCTGCCTCCTTATCAAATTATTTTCTTAATATTTTTTTCAGGTAACAAACAATAACGAAATTTTTTTCTTTAAAATATTAAGGTATTCTTTTTATGGGCATCCAATCAGAACCATTCTCGATAGGATTACTTTCACATACGCATCCAAAAATCTTAATAACAATGGCATTTTATCAATCTTGATATTTGCATTCCATTTTATCTGTTCTCAAGTACTCCTGAAAAAAAGGGTATAAAATGGTAATGGCAGCTTAATTATTCAAACTGTATCACTTTGAGACGATTGGGTATTCTAAAAACCAAAGCGCAACTATGAAATTCACTGGGTAAGTTTTTTAACTTTCTTCAAATCTATATTTAATAGATTATTATTACTTATTTAACCTCCATTTAATGAATTTATCACAAATTATAAGCACAAATCTAGTAATTTTATGGAATATGCGTTAATTGATTTGGATCTTATAAAAGTTCAGCAATAAATCTACAAAATTGTTTATCTGTGTTAAAAAGGACTTACTTTACGCCCAAACGTATCCATACTTTTAAAACCGCCTATCAATTATAAAAAAGAAGATGGAAAAATAAAAATAAAAAATGAATATTTTACTCGAAGCGTCTTAATATATATATATATATATATATATATATATAATACAGAAGAAATAAACAATGGTTATAATTAGCATATGAAAAATATAGTATGGCATGATATATGAAATATAATATCTTCGCGTGGTATTTAAAATATAATGTCAGCTTTGTATGGTATATAAAATGTAATATCATCTCAGCATGGTATATAAAACATAATATCATCTTGGCATGGTATATAAAATATAATGTAAAACAAAATACTTCTGTTTAAAGGGAAACAATGGTGCAAAAAACTCAATTAATACTTCAGGCATAATAATTGCTTAGGGTGATAAATTATTCATTTTCTTCTATAAGTTTTTTAAACTAATGATTTTTCCATCTGGTCCATAAATTGTATATTATGATTCCTTGCCACTAAATGCAAAAATGTTATGAAGGAATTTTAAGATACCCTGATTCTGCAAGTAGCTGAATAATGGATGGTTCTCCAGTTTCTCCGCAGGAGCAAAAACCATCTCCTAACAGGTTAGGTTATCTATTAGTAAGATAATTGTCATTCTGACACAATTGCTTAAGTAGGAATCATTCTAAAATCGATGGATAAAGTAGTAGCCATTCTGACACCAATTCTTATTCATTCTAATTATAATTAGTAAGACAAAAAAGTCATTCTGACACAATTGTTAAAGTGATAATCATTCTAAATGCATTGGATAAAGTAGTAGTCAATCTGACACCAATTAGCATTCATTCTAATACCAAATAGTAAGACAAAAAAATCATTCTGACACAATTGTTTAAGTGTTAAACATTCTAAATGCATTGGATAAAGTAGTAGTCAATCTGACACCAATTAGCATTTATTCTACTACCAATTAGTAAGACAAAAAGTCTTTTGACACATTTGTTAAAGTGATAATCATTCTAAATGCATTGGATAAAGTAGTAGTCAATCGGACACCAATTAGCATTCATTCTACTACCAATTAGTAAGACAAAAAAAGTCTTTTTGACACAATTGTTAAAGTGATAATCATTCTAAATGCATTGGATAAAGTAGTAGTCAATCTGACACCAATTAGCATTTATTCTACTACCAATTAGTAAGACAAAAAGTCTTTTTGACACATTTGTTAAAGTGATAATCATTCTAAATGCATTGGATAAAGTAGTAGTCAATCGGACACCAATTAGCATTCATTCTACTACCAATTAGTAAGACAAAAAAAGTCTTTTGACACAATTGTTAAAGTGATAATCATTCTAAATGCATTGGATAAAGTAGTAGTCAATCTGACACCAATTAGCATTTATTCTACTACCAATTAGTAAGACAAAAAAGTCTTTTTGACACAATTGTTAAAGTGATAATCATTCTAAATTCATTGGATAAAGTAGTAGTCAATCTGACACCAATTAGCATTTATTCTACTACCAATTAGTAAGACAAAAAGTCTTTTTGACACAATTGTTAAAGTGATAATCATTCTAAATGAATTGGATAAAGTAGTAGTCAATCTGACACCAATTAGCATTCATTCTACTACCAATTAGTAAGACAAAAAAGTCTTTTGACACAATTGTTAAAGTGATAATCATTCTAAATGCATTGGATAAAGTAGTAGTCAATCTGACACCAATTAGCATTTATTCTACTACCAATTAGTAAGACAAAAAGTCTTTTTGACACAATTGTTAAAGTGATAATCATTCTAAATGCATTGGATAAAGTAGTAGTCAATCTGACACCAATTAGCATTCATTCTACTACCAATTAGTAAGACAAAAAGTCTTTTGACACAATTGTTAAAGTGATAATCATTCTAAATGCATTGGATAAAGTAGTAGTCAATCTGACACCAATTAGCATTCATTCTACTACCAATTAGTAAGACAAAAAAAAAAAGTCTTTTTGACACAATTGTTAAAGTGATAATCATTCTAAATGCATTGGATAAAGTAGTAGTCAATCTGACACCAATTAGCATTTATTCTACTACCAATTAGTAAGACAAAAAGTCTTTTTGACACAATTGTTAAAGTGATAATCATTCTAAATGCATTGGATAAAGTAGTAGTCAATCTGACACCAATTAGCATTTATTCTACTACCAATTAGTAAGACAAAAAGTCTTTTTTGACACAATTGTTAAAGTGATAATCATTCTAAATGCATTGGATAAAGTAGTAGTCAATCTGAGACCAATTAGCATTTATTCTACTACCAATTAGTAAGACAAAAAGTCTTTTGACACATTTGTTAAAGTGATAATCATTCTAAATGCATTGGATAAAGTAGTAGTCAATCTGACACCAATTAGCATTTATTCTACTACCAATTAGTAAGACAAAAAGTCTTTTTGACACAATTGTTAAAGTGATAATCATTCTAAATGCATTGGATAAAGTAGTAGTCAATCTAGTATTTATTCTACTACTAATTAGTAAGACACCATTTGTTAAAGTGATAATCATTCTAAATGCATAAAGTTATTCTACTAGCATTTATTCTACTAATTAGTAAGACAAAAAGTCTTTTGACACAATTGTTAAAGTGATAATCATTCTAAATGCATTGGATAAAGTAGTAGTCAATCTGACACCAATTAGCATTTATTCTACTACCAATTAGTAAGACAAAAAAAGTCTTTTGACACAATTGTTAAAGTGATAATCATTCTAAATGCATTGGATAAAGTAGTAGTCAATCTGACACCAATTAGCATTTATTCTACTACCAATTAGTAAGACAAAAAAGTCTTTTTTGACACAATTGTTAAAGTGATAATCATTCTAAATGCATTGGATAAAGTAGTAGTCAATCTGACACCAATTAGCATTTATTCTACTACCAATTAGTAAGACAAAAAGTCTTTTTGACACAATTGTTTAAGTGATAATCATTCTAAATGCATTGGATAAAGTAGTAGTCAATCTGACACCAATTAGCATTTATTCTACTACCAATTAGTAAGACAAAAAGTCTTTTTGACACAATTGTTAAAGTGATAATCATTCTAAATGCATTGGATAAAGTAGTAGTCAATCTGACACCAATTAGCATTTATTCTACTACCAATTAGTAAGACAAAAAGTCTTTTTGACACAATTGTTAAAGTGATAATCATTCTAAATGCATTGGCATTTATTCTACTATAGTAAGAAAAAAAGTAGTAGATAATCATTCTAAATCAATCAATCTGACACCAATTAGCATTTATTCTACTACCAATTAGTAAGACAAAAAAGTCTTTTGACACAATTGTTAAAGTGATAATCATTCTAAATGCATTGGATAAAGTAGTAGTCAATCTGACACCAATTAGCATTTATTCTACTACCAATTAGTAAGACAAAAAGTCTTTTTGACACAATTGTTAAAGTGATAATCATTCTAAATGCATTGGATAGAGTAGTAGTCAATCTGACACCAATTAGCATTTATTCTACTACCAATTAGTAAGTCAAAAAGTCATTCTGACACAATTGTTAAAGTGTTAAACATTCTAAATGCGATGGGTAGAGTAATAGTCCTTCTGACACCAATTAGCATTCATTCTAATACCAATTACTAAGAAAAAATCATTCTTCTGACACAAATTGATAAAGTGGAAATTATTCTCAAAGCAATTGATTGCAGTGACTGAATTGTTAACAAGAATCCATTATCTTTTACATATAAATCCTTGCACCTTTTTTTTAATAATTTTAAAATGTATTACATTTATCTTGTGATTTTATTTTGTGCATCTAAAAATAATATTCAGCAAAGATATTATTCCCTATTAACAAAGTTTTATTATTTGTTATTCACTCTATTAACAAAGAGGTCCACCGTGCCATCAAAAATATTAATAATGCATGTTTTAGTGCAATTATTTTTAACGATTTTGTTTCATTTTTCTGATTATATTTTTCCTTCTTTAAAATTTTTTTGTTTAAAAGTTAAATAATTTACTACTTCATGTTATGCGAATTATACAATATTGATGTTGTTAATTTTAAATCCATTTTTTTTTCAATTTTAAGTTAAGTTGAAAAAATTTTAACGATTTTCAAGTATAAGTTAAATAATTTTTAATATTTTTTAATCACCGTAAAGCGAAACGTTATGAAACGAGGCAACTTTTAGTTCCATATTTTAAGTATTATCCAAACGAATAAGTCAAAAATGATCAGAATGTGTTAAATAAGTAAGTTAAAAAAGTTAAAAATGATTGATGTATAAAAATATTCTGTCACAATCGCCGTAGAGTCTCGTCGTTTTTCGAAAGCAGTAGCAATAAATATACCCGGCGGAATCGAATATGTGTCTTTTTTGCACGATAGTTGCACTTTTAGTATTGGTACACAAGTTGGACATCATGATCAAATCATTGTCGAATTCCGGACTCAAATTATTTTTGTGTGTAGACTTTAAAGTTAAAAGTTTATTTTAAAATATACAGGATTAAATTAAAAATAATTAAACAATAAAAAGTAAAACAACTTGGCGAAATCAATTGTTAATAGAGCCCAAAGAGGTTACCCAAGATCACCAAACGAAAGCAGAGACTCAATAGATTCAATTAATAGCTCTAGGAGCCTTTTATAACTGTTCGAGGAATTCCCTAAATACTGCTCCCTGGCAAATTTACCAGTTTTTACTTATTGTCTAAATACTCTGACTTGCGCTCCTTGAGCAATCTTTAGCAGCATCAAGGGAGATGAATATTCAACATCACTAAATCTGCTGCCATTAATGATAACTTGGTCATATTTATACATAATTTTTCTTTGTACACTTATTTTAGATAAATCAAATTTACATAATTAAATGAACATAATATATTAAATTTACATAACAAGCTTAATTTACGTAATAAATCCTATGAAGTAAACAAGTATACGAGGTATAAATATGAAGTATACAAGTATATATGAAGAAAACGAGCTATCAATAATTATTATAATTATAGGTAACTAAAAATAAGAGTTACTTATTTATTTACAACGCGTTTTCATAGATGGTGTCACATGTTTATATACATGTTAATTTTGTTTCTTTTTCTTTCAGGATGTTTTTTGTTGTTTTGCTGGTAGGACTTTCATCAGCCCTGCCAAGTGAGTAAAATATTCATAATCCGAAGTTTTAATTCATTAGACAACTTTGGCTTTGTTTCAACTTTATAGGCATGACTTTTTTCAACTTAAAAATGAAATGATGAGATGAACAAATGAAAGCTACTGTCTGTTTTGTAATTAAGGAAATGATATAAATTAGAACTTTTAATTTCTCAAACATAGCTTTTTTAATTGTTAGGAAAAAAATTAAATTTTAATGTTTTTAATTTTGTAAATATATATTTTTAAGTTTTTTTTTTAATCTATTTTACAAAATAAAAATAAAATTGAAAATTTAATTTAATATGAAACTCTTACATTTATTTTGAATTAAACTAAATACATAATTTTGCAAGACAAATGTTTTTTAAAAATTAATTAATCAATTTATTTATTAACATTTTAAACGTAAATGATTAAAAATAATAAGCAAAAATTTTTCATTTGGATTGTTCTTGTTAACATTTTGAGGTTAATAAGCTGTCACTAAAAATTTAGTGTTTAGTTTTGTTGATCAAACTTGTAACAGCCTTAACAGCCAGCTTTGGCTTTATTTCAACTTTATAGACATAATTTTTGCCTTATTTAATCATTATAGACATAAATTTTCAATTTAAAAATGAAATAAAAAACTTGAAATGAAAGTCACAATAAGTTTTGTTTCAAAAATAATGTTAATTGTTAATGTCTCAAACATAGCTTTTTATGTTAGGAAAAAATTTAATTCTAAAGTTTTTTAATTTTTTACTTAGATAAGTTTTTTTTTTTTTTTTCTATTTTATATTATAGGGTAAAATGAAGAGTTTAAATTAATTTCAAACTCTTACGTTTATTTCGAATCAAAATAAATACGTAAATTTTTTACGAGTATATATATGTTAAGAATGCAACTTTTATTGGCAGGCAATATTAAATTACCGGGCATTTCCTTCTTTTTCTTCCTCAGGTCCGATGATGTCTTCGGAACCAGGTGTGCCTTTACCTGAGTATAGGGTGCTGAGTCAGAAACTCAACGAGACGGGCATCGAGATGTGCGAGGACATGCTCCACCTCTGTCCTGCTACTGCGGACTGCTGCAAGAAGGAGGACGGCAAGTGGGACTGCTGCCCCAAACAGGCTGCCATTGGAGGTACGGTTATGTTTTTCCGACAATAACTTTTAAGATCACTTGATCAACGTATGCATTTGATAATCCAGCAAAGTAATAAACATGTGTCTTCTTTTCTTTAAAATTCAGATAGCATGAATTTACTTTTCATGCCATGAATCGGATGCCTTGATGAGAAACGCTATTTCTGTTTTAAGAATAAATGGTCCTGATTTCTACAAAAATTGTTCATAGCATTCGGAGATGCTACAATAGCAAAGTTTTTACCTCAAATTCCGTTTCAGTGATGAATCAGTGGAAAAATGTGATAAACGAACCATTTTCTTTTATCCGTTGATATGTAATGCATATTTGATCTAGTGCTTCAGTCTTATGCGTTTACATCATGGGGTGTCACAGATAGATTTAATTCTAGGAAATGTAAAGCCTTTATTGCCAAGAAATCAACTTTGCGCTATGGTGGAAATCAACTAGCATCAACGCCCAAGAAGTTCTTTTTACATAACAAATGATTATCTCACTATATATACTGTACACAAAATAAAAGTAAAGCATACAGGATTAATTGCGTTGGAAGCAATCATGATTAATAAAAAGGCGTTATTCTTGCTGGATAATTAAGATTACCTACCATGAATAGAGCTCTTAATGTGATTATTGCCTTATAATTAAAAATGTAACTTTGCTCATCGTATTCTTTAGATGATTTCCTTAATGATTATCATTCTTTCTTCTAGATTAGCGTGTCCTAAACATTTTAATTCTATTAATAAAACAAATGAGTAAGTTTTTTTTCAAATCTTCTCTTTTATCCCTTCCTCTACGTAAAAAAAAAAATTCTTTTTGTTAAACATTAATTTAAATTAACAAATTAATCAAACGACTCAAATTGATGTCACCAACAAGATTTTATTTTGAATTTTACATTTTTATTTAGCTGTTATTTTTAATTTAACTTATTCCGGGTTTTTTTTTTTTTTTTTTTTTTTTTAAATAGCAACCTATCAAAACAAATAAGATTATAGTAATTCTGAACCACATAAACACAATGAAAGATCACCACAAATATTCCTTTAAATGGGTAATTTTCAAACGTCGACAAGAATTTCAAAAGTATTTATATACAGAATACCTATTTTTATGACAATAAATAATATTTTTATTGCAGCATACAAACATGCAAAAGAATTGAATTTGTATAATATTTTCTACTTTTCTGAATTTGAAACTAATTGATCATTCCTTAATAATATCTTAAATGCATTGATAATTGTTTCTAGTTATTTTAAGAAAGATTGTCTACCATCATCGCCAAATTTGTCTCAAAGATTATTAAGGTGGATACCACCTTTGGACAGTTTTAGTCTTCTGCATTCTACAGTGCACATGCAAATAAATTCTCAAAAAGGAAGCATTCTACACAATAACTGAAATAAACAATTTTGTACACATTCTCTGTTCAGACGATCTTAAAAAAATCTAATACGTACTTGTGTTGCTTATATTTTTAGCTGATTGCTGCATCCAGGGATTCAGAAGAGTCTGCTGCATAGGCAATGCTCCCAGATGCACATGGATTGGCTGCTTTTTCGGATGAGTGCACCTTCCGTCTGTAGTGTGCCAATGAGGGAAGCACCCTTCCTCCTGTAAATGTGTAATGATTACACACTTTATATTAACATTAATAATTGTGTTCATTGATTTTATATTGATGTAAAATAATTTGGTTGAATGTATAAAATTACTTTGTATTTTAAATAAACATGTATTGAAAACAAATTAGCTTCATTTATTTATGTTGATAAAATGGTTTCATTTAAACCAAATGACCATCAACAAATGAAACAACCAAATGAAATCCCATGACAATCAACAAAAATCATACTATTAGATTAGCACTTCAACTCACATATTCGTTTTCTCATTCCTCAAATTTGTCCTAAACTTTCAAAATATTAATTGAAATACTAATTTACAATACAAAAATAGTAAGTTATATTTTACAATTGAACTACCTTGTATAAAAAAAAAAATTATTTTGATTTCTTTTCCTGAAATAAAATCGATTAGAATGGACTCGTACTTTATCATCAGCGATAACAATTGTGAAAAGGTCTCACGAGTTTTTGTTGTTGGTTTTTTTTCACTTAATTTTCCATACGTCTTATTTTTAACGATTCTCAAATGTGTCACTAATGGAAATTATAACTGACTCTTTCTAAAAGAAATGATTGACAAAATTTTTAAACAATCAATCCCTACAGGATGTTATTGCCTTTCGATGCATAATTATAAAAAACAAGCATAAAAGATGTTTATCTGAATTTTTAAGTTGTTTGTTTTCTTATTACGGAAATAATAGGTTTTGATAATTATCAGATTAACTTGTAAACTATTAAGTTAATTGATACCAGCTTCAAACATCTAGAACACCGATTCCAAAGTGGCTTTTGATAGAATTTTCAAATAGACCAGAGCGTTTAGTAAAAAGAAGGGTACGATGAAAGCATAAAGATAATTGGAAAATTTAGGAACACTATTTGTGCATTTTACACATGTTCTGTAAAAGCTGCAAAAGCAGATGTCTACAATTTATTCACAGTTCAGTTAACACAGTTTTTGGGATTTGGATCACAATGGATTATGAGCTATAATACAAAAAGTGGGTTTAGTGCAATTACAAATTTGGTTTTAAAAAAAAATATCCGAAGGCAAATAGTGAATAGCTGAGATTTAAGAATACTGCTGAAAAACACAGAGCCTAGGATTATTTCTTTCAATGCAATCACTCACCAAATTCATCCTTCTCTGTTCATCCCCCCCCCCTAGAGACAACCAACACGTTATTATAGCGTGCCGCAGAACACACAAACGAGTTTCCCCACTGGGGGTTGGGGACTATAAGATAAACAAATTTGTGTAGCACAGATCTTAAACCTGGGAAATGTAAGTAGAAAGGGAAGCACCACTTCAAAAATTTTGTATATTTTCCTACACTATTCATATTTTTTCAAAATTAACTTGAAATCCAACTTTTAGAAAGTGGAATCAAGATCAAATAAATTAGATAAGTTCATATTTAAAATTTGATTCGATTTTTGCAATTTCTTCAGAAATAAATAATTTTATTACTTCTAGAATGATGTGTAATTTTATTGACCACCCAAATGACTTCTGAATCCAAATCGACACCTAACAACTTTATGCCGACAATCACTGGTCAATACGGAACAGTGGCTGTCAAACCTATATGGACCATCTAGAAAAGCATAGAGAAACATATTTCTTTGTTTAGGATATTATATAATTTCCAACAAATCTAGGAATTGTGTTTGAAGGGTAAAAATATATCAACTTACTAGCTTAAAATTAAGAAATTGAACTGATTTGAAATTTTTTTTATCCATTAAAATCTATTATAATTGACTACTACATAATATTTATCGCACATATCTCTATAAAATTTATACTCCATTTCACGTGTAATAAAACTCTCAGATATTTTCGAATAAAACCTTACTCACTTTGTATTTAAAGAGCATTATCTAATTCATGAGAATGTATATTAATTAAACACGTATGTTTGATTTGTTTGTTAATAAATTAAAATTTGGTGAGAATTTTTATGTAGAAATATAAATAGTTTACAATTTAAGAATTTGTGTAGATTACAATTAAAAAAAAATTTTTCATAGAGGCACATAAAGATGAAGAATTAATGGAAGACTTTGTAGTAATAGTAGTATAAAAATTATTGAAAAAATTATTATTTTTAACTTTTCCTTTTATTTTATTCTCTTGGATTAAGTTAATGTATGATTTATTTTTTTAGAATTCAGCCAAAAATAAAATTTATAATTTATTTAAAAATTAAAAACTTTAAAAAATAAATAAATAAATAAAAATTAAATAAACAAGTCTTCTGGAATCACTCATTAATCAAAACAGTTTTACTGATGTTTTCTTTTTAATTTATTTTCATCAGAATGATCGAAATTGTTCTTTCTGATATTGATTAAATTATTCACTGTTTTTAATATTTTACCCTTTTTTTTTTATTTATTTTCATCAGAATATTCGAAATTATTCTATCTGATACTGATTAAATTATTCACTTTTTTTTTAATATTTTACATTATTGGGATGTATTTTATTGGTTTATCTACATAAGTTGAAAAATATTGTTTTCTATTTTAAACTTTTAATTGACTATTTTCTTATTGCATTTATACAGGGGTTTTTTTAAAAGTGAATATAATACATAAAAGTTCGTTTGAATAGTTTCTTAAATAATTTAGAAAAATTTAAGTCATATCAAAAAGGCAAAAAAAAAAAAAAAAAAAATTACTCTAAGATTAAGCGAGTCAGCCAGGATTCGAACCTGGAAACTCCTGATCCGTAGTCAGGCGCGTTATCCGTTGCGCCACTGTCCCCTTGAAAACCTGTTCTCTATTTGCGACGATTTTTAATCTCAACAGGAGGGAATTGGAAAGACCATATGTCCAACAAGTGGGTGTCGGCTAACTATTCATCAATACCCTTTGCCATCAAAAAAAGGGGACACAAATTGGACGTAACCAAACAGTTGGTAAAAAAATTTTTTTACGAGAAAAGAAGCTGATATATATATGTGAAACAAAGACCGGAAGTTAAGATGGATTACCCAAAATGTCTCGATATGCCGATCTATTTGTTATCTGCATCTCAAAAAAAAATTTAACAAATTACATCTACCGTCATACAGACTACTTTAGAGGTAGCAGACGTAGTACGGAAATTTTTGGAAGACAAGGAATGACGTGCGCCAAAACAGAGAAGTTCCTGGCGTAGAGATAAGAACAGATTTACGCCAAAATAACATAATAATAATAGAGAATAATTAATAATACTAAGCATATTTTTTTTATAAAATCATTCAAATGAGAATGACAAAAGCATGGTACACTGTGTTCTTTTGAACACACTGTTCAATGTGATTGTGATAAATATATTACCAACGTTGGGCATAGCTTATGGGTCAAAATCACGGTTGTTCTTTTGTCTTATGTGCAATGTTTTTGTGAAAATTTATTATCAATGTTCAATTATAAATGCAATGAATTTTTGGTGGAATTTTCAAAGTGATGGCACTTGAGTGTGTCAAAAACTAGCAGAATGCAATTTTAAAAACTTGTTTGCATCAGAAAAATATTTTCCTTGGGCAAACAAAATTTTTCCTATTTATGAAGTCTTTCAACAATATTGCCGTACTCGTTGTAAAGGAGATTTCTTTCTTTTTTTTTTTTTTTTATTTCTTCACGTTTCAAGCGTTTCACGTTCCAGTAATAGCCCCATTTGCTGTGGCTTTGGTCCAACGATTTGAAAAGGCTACTTTTTCCCACTGATCTTACCTATAACCGATTTCTTACGAAACCAAAAAAGGTACTACTGCTCATATTTTTTTCGATCAGTTGTATTATGCAGATTTATTCATTTGTATCTGAATCATTATATGGACACTTTCAAAGTGCAACAATATTGATGTAAGGCTTGAACAAGAATGGTGACTATGACTTTGGAACAATGAACTTAATCATACAAAAATAGGAATGAGATATAAGCAATCTGGAATTATGAAAGATTTGCATATCCCTTGATATATAAGATGTTTATAAAAATATCTTAATATATGAGTCACTAGCTATCATACCGTTTACAGCAGTTGAACAAAATTTTGGTTTGAGGTATGCTCTCAAGAATCATATGAAAAATAACTGTTATACTCAAACAGTTCTGTTTACAATAACAAAATTTCGAAAATTTTAAATCGCAACACTTAATTTTTTTTATTGGAATGTAATCTCCGTAGTGAAAAACAATAAATAGCGTTGGACGATACCTGTGGCACGAAATTCGCCGGGACTGGATAGGTTAAAAATCTAGACTAAGTGAAAGCAACCAATAAGGACAGAGAAGCAATAGAAAGCAAAAACATTTTAATGTGTTTCACAGATTTACCACGTGACTTCATTCATACACAATGACACTTTACATGCGGCAAATAATGGGAAGCACTGAAGAACAAGAGGAATCTGTTGAACCTGGCGTCTGATTGCCATCAGACTTCCATATCAGATAGAGTTTGATTGTTAGATGCATACACTTTGGACTTCAGATATCCCCACACAGAGAACGGCCTGGTGGCCAAGTGGCTAGCGCTCTGGTCTTTGGTATCCCAGGCTTCAGGTTCGAATGCTGGCGGTGACATGGATGTTTGTTGGTGGTTCGGAATCCACGTTAAACTGTAGGTCCCTGTCTGTTTAGCCCTCGTGCGCACAAGATGACCGTAGAGCGACAAACGAAACCCCACACAGAGAAGTCTATTACAGTGACATCGGGAGGCTTGAAGGCCACGGTAATGTGAAATATCAGGAGATAATTCTGTCACCAAATTGTTGTGTTAAGAAACGTTTGACAGAAGACCCCCACATGTGCGGGAGTGTCATCTTGCATCCACAAAGTTGTCAAAATAAAACATTTCGCTTATTTCTTCGATCACGTGTTATCTACTTGATATCTAAGGGATTCGGAGGTTCATCTTTGATAATAATGAACAAATATTCTTTAATTAAGAGCACATGCATCTTAAACTTTCATAAAGAATAGTTATTAGAATTTAATTTAACTATTTGAAATATTTGAGACATGTTTGTTTCTGTTTGAGGATGCATTTAAATTTCGTTATCAATTAGATTTATATACGAGGGTCACTCTGAAATATTTGAGATACGGCTAAATGGTACAAGTTTAACTTACCAAATTTTAAGAGTGTTCAAAGTAGTCCCCTCCAACATCAATGCACTTTTGCAGACAATTTTTCAAAGATTAAATGCTTCACGCCATCCATTTCTTGGAATTGATGAAAAATATGCTTTTATAGCCTCAACAATCTCATCTTCGGAATGAAAACGGTGACCACTTAAATTTTTCTTGAGATTAAAAAAAAAAAGCCAAAAGTCACACATAGCAAGATCAGGGGAATACGGTGGATGTTCTATCACTTTGATGTGTTTTTGTTTAAGAAATTCGACTGTCGATCTTGCCGTATGAGAAGATGCATTATTATAGTGAAGCATGAGTCCACTTACATTAACTTCTTGAAGAATTTCTGGAAGACACTTAGTGGTGTACCAGTTAGATGTGATCGTCTTCTGTCCCTCCAGCTTGATGGCGTTGACCAGTCCCGTACTTCTGAAGAAAAAGGCATACATTACTTTTTCATTGCTTGTTGTCTTTTCACCATTGTTGGTTTGGGATCATCTTCAAAGACCCATACTTTACTTTCTAGTCGTGTTGGAAAGTCAAAAAAACGATATGTAAGTTTCGTCACAAGTTATAATTTTAGAAATAAGACGGTGTCCACCATCGTTGAGTAATTTTACGGTTTCTTTGCAGATTCTGACACGCTCCGTTTTTTGGTATTCTGTTAAATTATAGGGGACCCAACGACAAACTAATTTTTGATATGCAGTTCTTCATGAATAATTCTATGTATAGCTGCGGATCCAATGTTAAGTTTCTTCTGTATCATTCGGTAAGTGCAGCGATTATCATCGACTAATATTTTTCGTATGGCCGACACATTTTCTGAACTACAGCTGATGAAGGTCTTCCTGTGTGTTCTTGATCCAGCAGAGAACTCCGACCTCTACGAAATTCTGTAAACTATCTAAATACAATAGCACGAGATGGAGCTTCGTCTTCATATGCTAGTTGTAGATGTTGAAAGCATTCTTCTTGATTTAACCCAACTTTAAAATCATAGCGCGATGATGCTCTCGCGTCAATTCCATTTTCCTCTCTTCCAAAATCTATTCTACGACAGCCAAATTGCAATTGCTGCCACAAATTATCGTCTGCGGCAATAAAAAATTGTTCAAATTTACAAATTTAACGAATTTTTTTTTCCTGCGTTTGTCGTCTGCCACTGTCTCAAAAATTTCAGTTACCCTCGTTTAAATTTAATATCTAAATTTTCTAAGACAAGCTCAATTTTAGTTTTATAGTCTGTTAGAAATTATGTTCGGTAACAGAGTTGTCATTTAAAAAAAGTAGAAAAATACATGCAACCTATGCAACCTACCTGGAGATGCATAGCTAATTTTATTTCAATTCTCTATTGAAAGAAAACAATTTAATATATTCATGAAATTTAATCTAATTGAATAGTCCTTTTGATATTCATTTTAATTTATTTATTAGATAGTCATCTTTGTTGAATAAAGATGTCGAGTGCATGAACGCGAAGCGTTCATCTACTCAATGGTATGTGAAGGCAGTAGGAAAGAAAAGTCATGATAAATAGATAATAGTAATCGTATGATTTGAGAGAAAAAAAAAAGAAGAAAGTAAGAAAAATGTAAATCATCGGTGATGGAAACGTAACAAGAAATTTATGATCAGTAAATATGCGTTGAAGTAAAATATCTAAAAAGCGATTAGTGAGCAGGAAATTATGGTGGTTTGAGGCTTCGATTCCATTTAGAAGTAGAGAAAGGATACTTGTATTTTCCATTCAATTGCGTAAATATAGTTTGTGCCTTGATGAGAGGATTTTCGTGAGTAGCAATGGTATTGAAGAAATTTCTAGAAAGTTTAGTAATATAGTTGTCAATAGAGTCAATTTTTAAATCTTGATGAATTGTAGAGTTGTGGACAAACCAGGGTGCACCAGTGATAATACGAAGAAGTTTGTTTTGAATAATTTGTACAGATTTCTTGTTAGATTGTGCAGCTAGACCCCAGATTGGGGCAGCATAGGTAAGGATAGGCCTGAGAATTTGTTTGTAGAGAAGAAGTTTGTTTGACAAAGTTAATTTAGAAAATTTATTAATGAGTGGTAGAGTGAGATAAAATTTTTTCCAACATTTTTCTTTGATTTTTTTTTTTAATATGAGCTCGAAACGTAAGTTTATTGTCTATAATTAAGCCGAGATATTTAATATTAGTCGCCCATTCAATTTGTTGATCAAAAAGGGAGAGATTAATATAATGGTTGTCTGGCGTGTCCTTTTCGGAAAATGATAGCTTGAGATTTAGAGACATTAATTGCGATGCGCCATTTAGTTAGCCAATCCTCTAGGATATTCAGAAAATTTTGAAGAGTATTGATGACATAAAGAATAGAAGCATCTTGGGCAAGAGCAGCAGAATCGTCAGCAAATAGGCAAGTGGAAATGTTAGTGCACTGAGGAAAGTCGTAGGTAAAGATATTGTAGAGAATAGGACTTAGCACGCTTCCTTGAGGTGTACCAGCACAAATACGACCGATTTTGGAGAATTCATTATGAAGTCGAACTTGAAAGGTTCTATTTTTAAGAAAATTTGTAATGATAAGTGTCATCCAAGTTGGAAATTGAAGTTTGATCATTTTGTAGATCAGTCCATTGTGCCACAGTCGATCGAAAGCTTTTTTTGACATCTAGAAAGACACCTCCTGTAAAAAATTTATAGTTATATCCTTCAATGATGATATTGGTGACACGTAGAAGTTGATGACAAGTTGAGTGATGTTGACGGAATCCAAATTGTTCTGCTGGAATTATGGAATTTTTATCGCAAAAAGAAGTAATATGTCTCACTAAGAGTTTTTCGTAAAGTTTTCCTACACAGCTAAGGAGACTGATGGGCCGATAATTTTGAGGAAATTTCCTATCTTGGCCAGGTTTAGGGAACATGATGATATTTGCTTTTTTCCAGATAGGAGGGGAAGTAGTGATATTTAGTACAGCTGTTGTAGATTTTTGCAAGATGAGTAATGGCATTAAGGGAGACACATTAAGGCTTTATTTGGAATGTTGTCAGGTCCAGAAGATTTCGAATGTTGAGATTCTTGATTAAGTTAACTATGTCAGATGGAGAAAAAAATATTGTTATGATAATTTTGATGATCAGCTAGAAAGGAAGTTACTGCATCTTCAACATGCTCAATTTGAGAGTAATCGCAAGGTTCAGTGTTTTCTTGAAAGGAGAGTTCAAGGTTTTCAGCAAAAGAGTTCGCTTTATCAGAAGATGAGAATATAAGACCTGTGGATCCAACCAGTGGAGGAATTTTGGGATATTTTTGGTAAAATGTTTGTCAATTTTGAAGAGAGAATTATCTTCTGGATTTAGGCCTAATAAAAATTCATTCCATCTGTCATTTTTTAATTTGTGAATCATTTGCTTTATTTCTTTTTGAAGCTTGTTGACGGATTGCTTGAACGGAGGAAACCTGGTATCTTGCCATAATTTACGAATTCTGTTTTTCCGCAATTTTAGAGGTGATTTCAGTAGGAAGTTTTTGGTGTGGTGTACTGAGTTTTCTAGATTTGCTAGCAAGGTTGATAGCAGAAGTAACTGAAAAGTTAAATTTATCAATTATTTTGTCAATATCTTGAATATTGGAGATGACTGGATTACCAGGAATGCCTTGAGAGAGAATTTTAGTAAAAATATTCCAATTGGTAGTTGTGATTATGCTATTGAGGAAGGGCGTAAATGAATTATGAGAGACTTCAACTATCACAGGGTTATGATCACTGGAAAGATAGTTGATAGAAGAAGCAGGCCCGGCGTTTAAATTTTTAAGAAGTGCGATGTCAAGAGTACTATTGCAAGGATTGTGAAGGCAGAAATATGTGGGATTATTAGGAGCAATAACATTGAATGCATTAAGATTTGTCCAATCGAAGAGAATAGAACCATTTATGTTGCTGCGTCCATTATTCCATGCAGGATGCTTGGAATAGAAGTCACCAAGTAGAAGTACTTGTTGATTGGAGTTCGCTATTGTATCAAGTTCTTGTGTGAGGAATCCACCAATTGGAGGGCGATAAATACTAGCAACAGTAAATTTTAGGTTATTCTCGAGATTAATAACGATAGCAGAGTTTTCAAAGCTGGTTGTAGTAAAATGAATTTGATGATGATTAATATTTTTATGAATGCAGATAGCCGTGCCTCCTCCTCTGTGGGTAAGACGATCGGAGCGATATATGATATAATTTGGAATTTTGAAGGAATCGCCTGGTCGAAGATGTGTTTCTTGGAGAGCAATTACATGAGGTTTATTTTCAGATATAAAATTTCGTAATTCATTAATTTTTCCTTTAAGACTATTGGAGTTCCATGTCACGCATAAGATAGAATTATTGGTCGATCTATTGGTTATTGACTGGTTGATTTTGAAGAGCATTTATTAAAACAGAAAGATTTGAAAGTACCCCAACTAATTGTTGCAGAATGAGTGGAATTGGAGGCGTTTCCGTGGAAGCCTGCAGAGTATTGGAAGAAGTAGTATGGTGAGAGGTCTGGGTAGGAAGAGTTGGAAAGTCATCTGAAGAAGGAGGAAGAGTTGGAGAAGCCTTCTGATGAGCGGGAAGAGACAATTGGTTGGAGTTCTCAGGCTTCATTTGTTGTGCTTGTTTTTTAAGTCTCTCCGTCCAAGCGTTGACCTTCGGGGAGGAGCAGGAGTGAAATTAGCAGGGTTTTTAGGACAACCTGAGAAATTTGCAGTATGCTCTCCAGAGCAAAGGGCACATTTGGGAGCTTCATCTGGCCTTTTGGTGCATTCTTTGGTGGCATGAGGTCCAGCACATTTGAGGCATCGAGGGTCTCTTGTACAGAATTTGCTATGATGATAGAATTCTTGACATTTATAGCAATGGCTGGGTCTGATTTTCTTCTGAGTGGTTCAACTTTGACCCTAAAGTAATATAAGGTGGATAGGTCGAAAATTCTTTTTGTTTTGTTCATTTTTGGTAGAACTATCAGGTACAGAGGTAGATTGCCGGTACCAGCACGATTACGAAGTGGAGTGATGAATTCAGGATGAAAGTTGAGAATTTTGAGTTCCTGCATGATGACATCAATTGGGAGATCTGAAGGCAGTCCGCGAATTACAACTTTAAGTTGCTTTTCTTGGGGCAATTCAAATGTATGACTTTTAAGTTTCAGGTGATCAATTTGCTTCCGTATGGATCTGTAGTCATCAGGTGTGGTTGGAAAAACTTTTAATTTGCCTCAGAAAGGCGTCCTTCAATCTTTGAATTTGTAATCTGGTTGAAGTTCTTAAGAATTTCAGTAGAATTTTGTATGTTGTCTATTATAATTGGAGGAACATATTTTGTAGTATGGGGTGCAGGACAAGAAGAAGCAATATTCTGGTCATTAGTGAGATCTGTGTCCATACTGTTTTCGTCCAGATGTAATTTATCAACATTTTTGAAATGTCTTCAATTTTAGCAGGAGGTATGTTGTCTGCATCACTAGAACCAAGACTTTCATCGGGGTTAAGGCAAGCAAATTTGGAAGATAACTTGATAACAGTGGGATCACTGGTATTAGGCCTTTTAGCTAAATTTTTTTCTTTGCTTTTGTGTGACCTTAAGTTTTTTTTCTTTTAGTATGAGTAGTTACCGAGTTGTTTGAATCGTTGAGTTTCAGCAAGATGAGACTCATTTGCTTCCTTAAGTTTTTATTGGTAATATTAGAAAAAGCGTAAGTTGTAGAAAAAGATCTAAATTAGGTATTTGAGGTTCAATTTTTAAGCAATTTTCAATGTTGTTCAGATGATCATTGAGGTTTTTCGCACTCAATGAATGATGAAAAATTGTTAATGTTAATATTAAGTTGATCAATTTCTTGAATAAAGTTAAACGCTGTCGGGTTAGTATTAACGTCAATCAAATGAAGCATACTGGTTGATTGGTCAGCAGGGTTGAGAGACATGATTGTGCTGTTTGAGGAGAGCGAAACTCCCTCGACAACAGCCATAATAGAATAAAATAAACAAAACAAAATATTTAAAAAAAACTACTGACTAAAACAGAAAATAAATATGCACTTTACTGAGCAAAGACAGGGAGAAACGCTCGTAGCTAAAAAAACCCGAACAATTCTGCGCCTACACAGTAAAATACAGAAGGAAAAAAAAGAATTCTAGAATTTAGCTACTCATTTTATACAACAAAAAATAATAACATTAAACCAAAGAAATCAAATAGAGAAAGGTAATAAAGAGATTAAGACAGAATAAGAGGGAAAAAAAAATTACATACTAATGAGGTGAAACATTAGAAAACCTATTAGATAGTATAACACACACAAAATTATACATTCAGTAAGGAGCAAAATTTAGTTTTACCCAACATTAACAATGCAACTCAACTCAAAATAACGTTCTCTAAACAGAAACTATATTCGCCGCTTTTTATTCAAGTTTTGATTCGCAGGTATAAAAATGTTTTTATCCTAATTATTAGTTATACTTAATTCTCGTTCAAATACGTTTTATTTATTCACATTCAAAAAAAGCAGACGCTGATGAATTCAGTTCAATTATCTTTTAATTTTCTTAGTAAACTATTTTAGTAGTTTCACTCAAAAGTATGTATTTGTTTACGATTTTAAAACAGTAAAATTTAAAAATAATTTATCATAATTATTTATCTGTAGTAATTTTAATCAAAGGTGTAAAGCATTGTCAAACAATATATGCTGTCTCTTTTTTTGTTTTTTTTTTGTTTAGATGGACTTTGAACCTATTTTCTTTTTATATAGTTTTAGTTGCATATTCGGTATTTTTTAAACATAAAATGAATATAAATAATTTAAATATTTATTTCTTTTAATAGTCAATCTAAATAGTTTAAATATTTTTTTAATTGATTGTGTGTACTTATATGCTTATATCCAAGATGATAGTGAAAGAATGTGTTTAGTAAAGGTAAAGAAAAAAAATCTTCAGTTGAAAAATCTGTAAAAATTAATCTTAATAAGTTTTGCTTTAAATTTAACATTAAATGTAGAGCATAAAAAATTAGTTAAAACTAACAAAGGAAGTTACATAATAATTTAAATGAAAGGCTTTTAAAACATTTAGATATGTTAAAACTGTTTACTATTAACTATTAGTTTTATTTTTTATGTATTGATATTATTATATTAACATGTTTTTAAAAAGTAGTGAAACATTCTCTTCTCTCTTCTTTATTTATAAAATATTGTATGTCTTCAGCATATATTATATTTGTATTTTTAATTTTTACTTGTTGAAATAACATCAATTAAATCATACATAATTTTTGAATGAGTAAAGGACATTCAAGCAACTTATAGTACCTTACTTCAAAAAGGGTCAATATTAATAAAATCATTTGAATAAAAAACATAAGGTATAATGTATAGCTAAAATAGTTTACTTGAAAATGAAATATCTTTTGTTTTCATTAAAACTACTAAGTACCTACTGATAACTTTCTTATACCTAACTTGTTTTAAAAATTCATATTTGATGTTAAAGAATAAAAATGCTTTATATTAAAATTTTACCTTGAAATACAATTCATATTATTTACCCCTTGATTTTGTTTAGGGTGTCGTTTGGACTTAACCTTTTTAATTCCATAAACATTAATTTTTTAAGTGTGTATTTTTCACTTTCAATTTTCACGATTATCAAAAGTCATGATTGATTAACAAAATCATTTTTAAGCATTAAGATTCAATCAAATTGAAATTTTTCTGAGATTTATCTTTAGTGTTGTTGTCTTCAATTTAAAATGAAACATTTTTACTATTAAATTCTTAAAAGCTCATTTCCATAATCAAATTCTTAATACTATTAGTATGTATTTGATATATAAATGGATATTGTAGAAATTTTCAGTTTATATATATTTTTTTAACTAACATATATGACCTGGTGTTGCCCAACTATATAAAATAAATATTTTTAGCTCTGATAAATTTATTAGGAAAAATTTTCATGTGGAAAATTTTTAAAGAACAATTGTTTGAAATCAATATTTATCAATAAAAAGAATTTAGAAAGCGAAACATAAATGAGCCTGCATTAATAGAACATTTAAAACAAGCAAAATATATATACAAATAAGAACGTAATCACTTAAATTTCAAAAATTTACATTTTTATTTCAATAAAATTGCTCAAGATAAATAAATAAAATAAATTACAGACCAGACGATCATGTCATTTGGTACAAAATAAGATTTCTATTGAATCCAAAAATAAACTGTGACAACTTTTTCAAGATTTTCTACTATTCTCCTTATAAAAAAGAATGAGTTTAATGAAAAAGCATAAAGATACTAAATATGTTATGCTAAAATATATTCATACAGATAAGAATCTTTCTTTCATTATTTGTTTTTTCCTTATAGTTCTCAAAGGTTTCTATACATTCTGAAGTTGCACGTTGTTAAACCAGATGCCTTTGATAAAACATTTGGATGGTCTGGCATGGTCATATAACTAGGAATAGCAAGAATCTTTTTAAGATCAATTTTTGCTTTTAGATATTTTGGAACCAAAAAAAATTTTTTTTTTTTTTTAAATATTGCTTAATGTTTTAATATTTTCTCCTGCTTAGTGATTTTAGAAGAAATGTAAATATAATTTTTCGATTATTAAGTAAGTAACTGGAAATGTGATTTGTTCACTCATTGTAAAAATTGATTCATAGTTTTATAAGTTATTCTGAAATAACCAAAACTTTTTCTGTTTTGTTCTTAGATGGCTGTACGTTGTATAGTTGCTAGTGCAGTCGGATTTTATAGTGGCATATTATATAAAGACAAATGTCTAGTGAAGAAATGTGAAGTTTATGCTGCTAACCCTGTAGTACCAGTTAATCCCAGTCAACCAGTGGAAATCAATGTTGATGATCATGTATCACAAACAATGCAATTTGGTTTTCCTGGTGTTGATACATTGTTAGTTAAGAAAAGTTTTATCCTCTCATATGATAGGAAAAACAAAGTGCCCCATTGGGTGTTTGAACACTTAACACCTGAACATATTGCATACAATAAAGATGTTAATAGGTCAAAGAGTTCATTTTTTGAGGAAGATTCTATTCCTGTTTATTTTCGCTCTACAAATTCAGATTATAAGCGTTGTGATTTTCGTCGAGGTCATCTTGCAGCTGCTGGTAACCACCGAAGTAAACAAGAATTTATAGACGATACTTTTGTCTTAAGTAATATTGCTCCTCAAATAGTAAGTATTTTGATTATACATCTGATTTATATTCTAATTCTAGAATTTTGTACCTTTATTTTGTGTTATGGACTTTTTTTAATAAAACAACAAACCTCTTCTGTCCCTCCTAATTTCTCCTTTTATTCTTAAATGCAAAAAAAAACAAAAAAAAAAAAAACAGATATGTGTATACCTGCAAAGCACATTTTTAAGTGAAGCAATCTCTCTTTAAGGTACATTATTATACTTTATTTTACTATTTGGTGGCAGAATGATTGCTGTTGAAGAATTACGAGATAATGTTTCAATTATATAGCTTGCTAATTCATACATAGTGAAATTATAATTCAGTGGAATTCTGATGTAATTTCAAATTACTAAATAAGAATAAGCAGTTTCTATAATTATGTCATATGGAATATCTATACAATAATATATGTTTCTATACAATACTAATTATGTGATATGGAACTATATGTAATTTTTGTCAATCATTATAGTCACAAGTAATTTTGCTGCAATTTTTTACAAGAACTAATAGAAGAAGAGAATTCTATAACAATAGTAAATGTTCTATTCTTGTCATAGTAATCTCATCCAACCCATATAGCAGTAAAATAGAGTACATATAGTTGTTGCTATTTTGAAGTCAAAATGTGTATTGCATGATGATAAAACCTTCGTAATCCTTCTCTCATTGAATTGTATGAAATTTCTTGTTTATTTATTTGCATTGCATTGAAGAAAACAGTTAATTATGGCTTTGTGTTTATCCAAATCAGAAATTTGTTAAAATAAGACCTTATAATTTTCACAGATACATAGGAATTTATTCTATCAAGTCTTTTAAAATAACTGTAAAAAAAAATTATTGGATGAAAGCATATTTTGTTTGACATGAAATTTGGAAAAAATATTCACAGATTGTATGCAGCACCGTATACTTCACTTCATGAAATTCGTGTTTTTCTACTCATAATTGATGATTTATTGGCAGTAAATTACAGTAATTTATTGATAGTTATTAAACCAAAAAGGACAAGATTCCCCACACAAATAAAAAGAACATGTTTTAACATAATAATCTTTTAAATTTTCATGTTCCTTTTTTAAAATAGCACTAAGTTTTAATTGTTAGAAAAGAGAAAATAAAAATAAAAAGTTGTATAATAAATAAAAATTGATTATATTTTATAATTTTCTATATAATAGGAATTTTGAAAATAAAATAAATGCATAAGCATGTAATACATAATAAAGTAAATACATAAGTATGTATATATATGTATATTAGCATGTTATGAACCCAAATGGTATAATTTTGTTCTAAGGAGGGAAACATTTGACACAAATATTTTTTTATACTTAAGCACAACATTTTTGTAAAACATTTACTGATTTTTTATCATTTACTATATTTAGTAGTAAATAATTCAAAAGATTTATATTTTCAAATACTGTGTAATCAGAATTATAAATTAATATTTTAAAGTGGATAATTTATTAAAATTTCCACTTTAATTTTTTCCACCAAAATTTAATTTCAATTCCTGGATTTAAAAAGTACATTTGATAATTTTATATTTGTGATACTTTATTTTGTTTTTTATTTTTGTTGCCTTTAAGAAATAACTTCCTTCTTTTAAATCAGAACTCATTTTTAAAATTTATTTCAGGCTGATAAAAAGTTTGAGGATAATGGCTGGAATAAATTGGAAAAGCATGTACGAGAAATGGTTAAACAATATAAAAATGTTTATGTTTGTACTGGACCCTTATATTTCCCTAGGTAGGTTTATTTTTATTGTAGTATATTTTATCTATAATTTATTTTTCGATTTACAATAATTTTGATACATAAAGTAAATATTTTTAATAAGAAAAATATGAGTATATAAAAAAATTCCAAAAATTTTGGAAATTTATTAGCATATAAAATATTTCATTTATAACAAGAGATTTAAAATTTTAGAAAATCTATTAATCCAATCAAGTGTTTTCATCTTGGGTTTAGGCTGGAGTATTTGTCAGTTTTTAAACTGTGTATTACAATAATTTGTTGTTATTCATTGAATTTATTCACATAAACATTTACAGCAGACAATAAAATGAAGCATCTCATTAAGAAAGATTTTTTTCTTTTTAAAATGGGCTTATAAAATTATTTTTAATAAATAATATTGTTATTTTTGGTTAAATTAAATCTTATCTCCCTTTGTCTCCAGTGGCCTGATGGCCAATTAGCTAGTGCTTTGGCTGTTGGTATCACAGGCTTCAGGTTCGAATCCTGGCAGTGGCATGGATATTTGTTTGGGGTTCGGAATCCATGTTAAACTGTTTATCCCAGTCTAATTAGCCTAAAATGTGCACAAAATGACTGTAGAGCGATTAACCAAACGAAATCCTTTGTCTCCAATTATTAATGATTGGAATATGTAAAATTTATATTTTGCATATTTATGTGTTAATTTTTAAGTGAATAGTTGATTTTGCATACAAATTATGTTTGCTATAATAAATACAACCAATTACTTTTCAAATTACTATAGTTTTATTTTGAAGTTCATTTAGTTATGTACATTGTAAAATACTGCTATTTATTTGTATTTGACATAATCTAAATGCAATAAATCATGATAATTTTGTTGCAGTGAAATAAAAGCATAAATTGGAAACATTTGTTTGTGTTTTAATTTAATGTAATATACTTTCATTTTATTATCTTAGAATGGAATCTGATGGGAAAAAATATATTAAATACCAAGTCATTGGACGAAATAATGTTGCTGTCCCAACTCATTTTTTCAAAGTAATTGCTTATGAAAAGGAAGGTTCTTTGTTTGACATAGAATCATATGTGATTCCAAATCAAACTATTGATGAAGTTTCTTTAAAGTCATTTTTGTAAGTATTAATTAACATTTTAAAACTTGGATAAATTTGTTTTTATTTTATTCTGAACATTTTTCAATGCATGTAATATTGATGTATACAAGCAAATAAAAAAGATGGCTTACAAACATTAAAATTCTGTCCTTCATTTTCCCTTTGTGTGTCACTATGTGCTACATATATTAAGTGCATGTGTTTTACCTGCTCTTGTGTGATGTTTCCACTATTTTGATGGAAATTTTTTTTATTTCAAAATAGACAAGCATCTTTTCTTTATCGATTTCATTTTAAAATTTTGCATATTAGTGTATTCAGTTGTAAATGGAACATTTTTTAAAAACATTTCAACCATTTATTCTTACATTTTTTTCCAATGTCAGCAATTATAAACTTTACATATGTTAGGAAGATGAAATTGTGAATCGGTATTAGCACTTGCTATTAATTTGGTATTGCAGGAAACAATTTTGATTATTTGTGATTTTTTTTTATATATTTTCTTTTATTCTTTTGACTCGCATGCATTGGTATACTATACATACCTAACATAAATGTGGCTATTTTTTTGTACTCTTCATCATTTTACCTGTTTGTTATTTTTATGGACTGAAATTCTGGAGGATGAGAACTTTCTTAAATAGTATTTTTATAGGAATTAATTTTTACTGACCACTTTCAAAAAAATAAAAATTCACTCTTAAGGTCAGTTGCACTTATAACCAATACTCATAAATGTGTAGTGTTTTTCTTTTTCAAAGTCTAATTTGCAAATATAACAGATAGGAAATTGCAGTAATTATGATTAGATTTCTATGGCCTAACTGGCCGAGTGGCTAGCGCCCTGGCTCTCGGTACCATAGTTTTCGAGTTCGAGTCAGTCCCAGTGTAGCCATGGATGTTTGCAGTGGTTCGGAATCCACTTTAAACCGTAGGTCCCGGTCTAATAAGATCGTAGAGTGTAGTAACGCATAAATATGCAAGGCATAAATTTTACATATTCCAATCATTAATTGGAGACAGGACTTCGTTTGGTCTGTCCTTTGCGCGTGCTTGGGATAAGCAGTTTAACGTTCGAACCCCAAACATGTCCATGCCACTGCCAGTGGCCCGACCAACGGCAAAGCACCCAGCTGAGAATTGCCATCCGAATGAAGCAAGGCGAGCCAAAAATAACTATTATTATTTATTAAAAGAAATAATTTTACCCATTTTTAAAGAAAAATCTTTCTTAATGGTGCTCGACACAGCAAAATGTTTATGTGAACAAATTCAATGAGATAACAATAGGTATTGTAATACACAGTTTACAAAGAGCTGTTTCTCAGCCTAAGCAAAGATGAAAAGAGCTTACTTGATTGGACAATGAACACTCTCAAAGTACAAATCTCTTGTTACAAATGAGTATTTTATACTACTAATATAATTTCAAAATTTGGAATTTTATATACTTCATATTTTCTTATTAAAAAATATTTACTGCTATCAAGTAAATCAAGAAATGAATTATAGATAAAATATACTACAATATATACCTAAGAAATAAGGGTCAGCTCTAAATATGCTGTTGTTGGCATTTCTGGTGCATGCTACATGATATCCTCAAACTTTATCAGCCTGAATAAATTTAAAAATGATTCTGATTCAAAGAAAGGAAGTTATTTCTTAAAGAACTAACAAAAATAAAAATAAAAACATATCACAAATATAAAATTATCAAATGTACAAATCCGAGTTAGTAAGAACACAGTGGAAACAAGCGAGGAGCACAATAAGTCCACTTTAAATATTAATTTATAATTCTGATTACAATGTTGAAAACTCTCAAAATCTTTGAATATTTACTACTAAATATAGTAAAATAAAGAAAAAAATCATTAAATGTTACAAATGTTGATGGCAAAAACTATTTGTGTCAAGCCAAATGTTCGACTGAGTTCATATATACATATATATACATATATTTACTTTTATTATGTATTGTACTTATGCATTTATTTTAAAGTTCTATTACTATAGAGGTATAAGGCTATGTCAATTTTATTTATTAGTACTGCTCTTTTTCTAACAATTAAAACTTAGTGCTATTTTAAAAAGGGAACATGAAAAGAACTAAAAGATGACATGTTCTTATTTGTGTGAGAGAATCTTTGTCCTTTGGTTTAATAACTTATCAATAAATTACAACATTTACTGCCAATGTCAATTATGAGGAAATGAGAAAACACGAGGCTCATGGTGAGAAGCAGCGGTGCTGCGCCCCAATATTGTGATGTTTTCCAGGTTTCTGTCAAGCAAATATGCACCGTCCGATAATTTTTTACAGTTGACACAAAGATTTGGTAAATTATCGTAGTAAGAACACAAATTTCTGATTTGAACCAAACACAAGCCATAATTAACTACTTTCTTATGCAATACTGTAAATAAACAAGAAATTTCAGCAATTCAATGAGAGAAAAGTGATTTTATCATGCAATACACATTTTGACATCAAAATAGCAACAACCTATGTACTCTGTTTTACTGCTATAGATGGAGTAAGAACATTACTGTGCTATACTTTTGTCTCTTCTTCTAGTAGTTCTTATGCGTGTAGCAAAATATATGATTAACAAAAGGCCACATGATTCCATATCACATAATGCCTGTGTATAGAGAGCATATATTACATTGTATGGAGTATTGTATGACATAATTATAGAAACTCAACAATTCTTCTTATTTGAAGTACATCCAGAATTCACTGAGTAATTTCACCATATGAATTGGCAAGCTTATACTGGTGAAACGGTATCTCAAATATTCTTTCCGGCAGCAATCATTCTTTGCCATAAATAGTAAAATAAAAGTATAATAATGTACCTTAAGAGATTGCTCACTTACTTTGCGAAGGCTATACATATCTGGTTTTTGTTTTTGTTTTGCATTTAGAAAGTAAAGGAGAAAATTAGGAGGATTGAAAAGGACTTTCTTGTTTTATTAAAAGTCCATGATAAGGTTCAAAATTCTGCGGTATAAATCAGATGTATATCAAATACTTACTATTTGAGACAACAACAAAAGCCCATCGTCTATAAATTCTTGTTTGCATCAGGTGATTTAACCACAGGTGACCTCGGCAGCATCTTTGCTATAATCTGAGATTTGCTGGCGAAAAGCTTGGGCATAGATCCACCAGACCTGTGTATCTTTGTGACATGCAATATATTCATTGTTAAGTGTTCAAGCACCCAATGAAGCTGCACCATTTCACATCATGAAGGATAAGCAACTTGCAATGTATCAGCACCAGGGAGGAACCAGAGCCTGTTGTTTGTAACCATGATCATCAATATTTCCACTGTTTGACTGGGAGCTAGGGTGCAACAAGCTTTCACGTACTAGGCGACTATCTTTGCTCTCATATGCCACTATCCATTTGAGCAACATGGCGACGCAGCCATCTGAAAAGTTTTGATTATTTCAAGTATGAATCAATTTTGTGGTGTTCAATCCGGCTGATTAATTCATAATAATCGAAGAATTATATTTCTACAAAATCACTTAAGCACGAAAGTTGAAGCAGCCTGACCAAAAGAATTTTTTGATTTCAAAATATCTAAGCAAAATTGTCTTTAAAAGACTGTATAGTTATACTGTTTCCATGCCAGGCCAAATGTTTTATCTGGCGCTCTGTTGCTCAACGTGCAGCTTCCCAGATAGAAAACAGCACGAGCTGCAGAAAACAGACGAAAGAAGGAATTCTTATCTGTAATTGTTTGGCATAACATGTTAGTATCTTTATCTTTCGACCAAACTCATTCTTTTATAAGGAGGAAATGAAAAATCTGAAAAGAATGCAATTTATTTTGGATTCAATAGAAATGCTTATTTTTGTACCAAAGTATGATCGTCTGATCTAGCTAGTGACACATTTATTTATCTTGAGCAATTTTGTGAGAAATAAAAAAATAACCAAATTTTGAGGAATTTAAGCCCCATATATATTTTAACTTGTTTTAAATGTTCTGATGTTTAAACTCTAAATTCTTTTTTTTGTGATAAATATTGATTTCCAGCTAATTATTCTTTAAAAATTTTCCGCAAAAATTTTCTAATAAGTTATCAGAGCTAAAATATTTATTTTTATATGGTTGGGCAACTTACCAGATCTATATGCTGGTTAAAAAAAAATATATAAACTGAAAATTTCTAATATCCATAATACAATATCATTATATATCAAATACGCGTCACTTGATTATGAAATGACTTTTAAATTTAATAGTAAAAATGTTTCATTTTAGAGTGAACAACAATACTAGTAAATCTCAGAAAAATTTCAATTTATTAGTCGAAAATATTTTGTTAATCAATCATGACGACCAATAGGTGAGGTGAAATTAATAAAATACACACAACAACCGTAA